>JARFOD010072751.1:0-21136 GCA_031763545.1 Mopalia muscosa
CAAACATTCACCGTGACCGTGCCATTGGCATGCTGCATACAGGAACGTGGGTGACTGACGTTGCCAGGGTTATGGGATGTAGTCGACGGACTATCCATGATATTCAGACACGTCTCCAACAAACCGGCACCTCAGCAAACCGACCTCGTCCGGGTAGACGACACATGCAGAAGATCGTCAAATCGTCTTACGTCATTTGCTAATCGATTTCTCACTGCAACGTCCACTAGGAATGAATTGTTTAGAGGTCGTGTGACCGCCAAAACCATACTTAATCGCCTGCGCACTGCTCGTCTCCATGCACGCCGGTCATATCGTCCTTAATGGGTACAAAATGAAATTTAATCATTATTTAAAACCTCTTTTCTTGTATGTTCAACTTATCGAGATCCAAACGAGTGTGAAGTTTCTTTTTCGCCTGAGTTTATAGATATCAATAAACCGTATTTTCTATAGAGTATTCCAAGCTGAAAATAATAAAAAATAATTCGCGAAAACGTATTTAAAAAACAAACGAATGGAGAAAAAGTTCCTTTTAACATTTTACGGTAAACAGCGAGACTTGGCTTATTCTGTTCTGTACACAAATGAGGTATTTAAATTATGCGAAACACATCACAGTAAAATATATCAGAAGAAGACGTATGTAGTTAATCAACCGACAAGTCCCTTTTAAGTTATTACATTTCTATATAAAAACGTTAATACCTGATAAACATTATTCATCATCATTTAACAGGTTTTTAGAGACATTTCCAGCCTTCTTTTCAACATATTTAGTGTTATGTATATACAAGCAAAATATTAAACGATGCTACCATTAGAACTCATATCTGCCAATAAATCGATTAATTGATTTCGTTTGCCACGATGAGAGTACAGCGACACTTCTCCATTAACAGTCTGTATTTGACCTACATTGGAGCTGTTATCGTCAGTCTTATGTGATATTAACCGTTTTCATAAGAATTGATTATGTATAAATATAATGAATTGCATTCTAAAAACCGATGCTGAAAGACAATTTTTACATGATATATAGCCTACTAGTATTTGATACTCTGACTTATTGGATTTATTTCTTCATTATAACATTTGTACTGTGTTGAGGTCAATTGTGTATACAATAGGTCTTAATGTGATATATGTTCGCTCCAGAACATGCATGCGGTTTATGACAAGCCATTTTATCACTTCTGCCTTTATCCCACATATGTCGAATTAGTCTTGTTTTTACTTTACTTATGTATAATGCTTTTCCACAATGTGAAATTCTTTTTTACTTATGTCATGTGAAAAACAATTGCACATATGTAAAATAAATATATATTCTAGAAATGTAGAATTATTTTCATCATATGTTAAATTCTTTCAACATATGTGAAATTAATTTTACATATAAACACAAAAATATAAATATTTCCGATATGTGAAAAAAATTTCACTTATGTAAAATAAACTTTTATTTTGTATGTGTACAAAAGAGTTCCACTTTTAAAAACTATTGAAAAACTTTATTTTCCCGATGAATCAGACGTAGTAATGCTCACTACGGAAACTGTCGCAATTGTAAAAAAAATATATTTTCCTGATTTATGGTTTGCTAGCAAATAACAAATACTTTGCGAAACGCAGAGGGTGGGTATGTTTATGATCAGATTGTATTTTTAGAGAAAATTGAGCAAATTCATTGCCGCTAAATACAGACTGTGGGGGAGAAGTCAGTAAACGAGGTCGTGGATGCTTTTATTTCAAATATCTACAAAAGAGTTCCACTCATCTTTTAATTTTAAATAATTGAAAAGGATTTCCACATATGTTGAATAAAGGTTTAAATCAGATATGTACAGTTCTTTTTCACATATGTGAAATTCTTTTCACCATATGTAAAATAAATAATTAATTTTGCATATGTAAAAAAAATTCACATATGTAAAATTATTTCCCACATATGTTTAATTCTTTTCCACATATGTGAATTTCTATTCCACATATGTAAAAAAAATCACATATGTTTATATAAAGTCATTTATTTTACCACTCAAATACGTGAAACGGTTTTCCTAATTCAGATGAAGAATAAAAATAGAAGTGATAAAACGACTTGCCATAACTGACAAGCAACCCCCATAATCAGATAACAACTATCACTGAAAAGCCACTCTCCTTGCCACTGATAAAAACAAATATTGAGTACCGATGAACTGATTTATTAATCGATTTGTTCCTCATCCCTTCCTACTTCACACGCGTCCTTCTTGTCCTAATTCTAATTCATGCCGTCCTCTCATATTTCTCTTTCATGCTAGGCTTGACTCTTGGATGTCACTTGCTGTTGCTTCTCGTCACCATCTCGCTGTTGCTTGGAGGATATGACATTCTGCCTGTGAATTTCCAGGATGTACCCCTTGACCTCAAAGATCACGTGTCCTACATCCGGACAGAAGCTTGGCTTTACAAGGATCAGAATCCCGCGATTCTTCAGAAACAAGAAAACGATATTCTCCAAGATGAACGTTCGGAAACATTAGATAGTTTAGTTTTATATTTTGAAGGAAAGAATGTGTTTTCAAAACAGAATCTGCAATCTATTAAAAAATTGGAAGAAGACTTCACAACGGTAGAAGGATATCATGACTATTGTCAGCTGAGTATCCATGGAAAATGTCGTCAGCCACAGTCCGTGATTCGTTTTTTTGACGGAACATTTCCTGGGCCATTGTTCAACGATCCCGAGTTTAATAACATATATAAGATTCTGGAAACAGTAAACTCAAACCCAGATCTCTCACCCATGTTAAATTTCTTTCTTGGTAAAGATTTCAAATTAGACAATTCGACTAATACTGTGTATAACTCCATTACGAGATCTGTGTTATTCTTCGGGACACCGTTAAACACAACAAGTGGTAAACAGGCAACGGACACGGAGTCTGATACGGTAACTGAGTTCCTGAAGGGTTACAGATCGCGCCTGTATGATTTGGTTGACAGCGGTTACGACGGAATGGAGTTTCTATTCTTTAGTGCTTATTTATACTCAAGCGATATCAGTAGCCAAGTTATTGGTGACCTACTTTTGGCAGTTGGTAGTTTGACTTTCATTTTCGTCTTTGTTCTGTCACAAACACAATCTCTTTTCGTGACCTCGTTTGCTCTGTTGTCTATAATTACAAGTTTTACGGGGGCAAATCTAATATACCGGATTGTGTTTGATTTCAAGTATTTCGGTATATTCCATATCCTATCCGTGTTCATTATACTCGGTATCGGAGCTGATGATATATTTGTGTTTTATGATGCTTGGAGAGCGACGAGCCACGAAACTTATTCATCGCTTGAATGTCGCTTGTCTGCGTGCTACAGAAGAGCTGCGTTTTCTATGTTTATAACTTCTTTGACAACAATGATAGCGTTCGTGGTGAACGCGTTCTCGCCACTATTGGCCATTTCGTCGTTTGGATTATTTTCCGGTATTTTAGTATTTGTTAACTATATTAGCGTCATAACATTTTTCCCATGCGTTGTTGTTGTTTACCACTTGTACTGGGAGAAATGGACCTGGCCATTCTGCAGAATTTGCAAGAAATCTACTGCGGCAATCTCTAGCAGCAAACAGGCCCTATCTCATCTTTCAGCCGCGAAAGAAAAAGGCCCAGTGGTTCGTTTCTGCGAAGGTCCCTACTTCCGTTTTGTGACGCATAAAGTGGCAAAATGGCTCATACTTATGGGTTTCGTGATTTTCTTTTCAACTTTTATTTATTTTGCAACAACTCTGAAGCCCGATGAAGAATCCGTACGTTTTTATTATATAATTATTATCTATTTACAGAATACGTAGCCTAATTAAGAAACAAACAAGATAGCGACTGATATTTTATGCAGTTTTAGTTCCTTAGCTTATACATGTTGGAAATGTATAAAATAGCAGTCGCTATCTTGTTTGTTTTAAATCTAATGAAACAACTCCACACAAGTATATTCACTAATTAAGAAAAGAACAAAATGTTTATATGCAAACCGTTATGTTAAATGGCTTTGTGAGTTTTTCAATATTTGAACGAAATGTTCCGATAAGGTTTATGAATTTATTGCCAACTAAAATTCCACTGAATTCCAATCTGTCTGATCTACTTGTTAGTGACCAAATATGGACAAAACTTAATGTAAAGTATAAAACAAAATGGCGCCTAAAAATAAATCAATGGTTTTATATTTGGCGTTATAAAAATTACGTTTCCAACATAACTTACCAAAGCTTTCACTTTTTTCACTGTGTATGGGTGACTTTACTGTTAAATAAAATACCTTTAAAGTCAGCGTTTAACACCAGTGTCAATGAAGCAATTTAAAATGCTTGAAAACAGGAGAATATTTAAAATCTACATTACTTTGACGGATTCGCTTAAAAATCCCCACATGGTTTATTTTTGGTTCCTCATTATTTCTCAGACAAAGTTATACGATTGGTTACAGTAGACTAAAGCAAACAACCTATATTCTTAAGAAAATAGACCTGCTTGACCCATGAGGATTTATTGTCTTTTCTTTAGCAATGATTTACACGTTTTTGACTTTTAGGTAAGAATTTTTAAACAGGATCACAATTACCAAAAAGCCTTAAAAAAATCCTCAACAGCTTTTCAACCAAACCAAGAAGACAAGATAACCAAAGTGTATATCGTTTGGGGCATTCAGTCACAAGATAGGTCCATGTGCCACAAGACAGATTTCCTGGACTGCACAGGGGAGACAATCTGGGATGGGAGTTTTGATCTCAATCCTAAACCAGCGCAAATGGCACTGCAGGTATGGCGTTATTTGTGCCTGCTGATTGTTGCGGACGTTTACCCGGACATTTTCAGAAAGTAAATGCTTGTAAACTCATTATTAATTCTATGATGAAAATTAGTCCCCAGAAGTCCTCATATAACCTTAGAAACAATCCGTTTTATATGGCCAGTGAATAACTCAGGCATTTTGATGTCCTGTGAAAACCCAGGAATCTTAATGTCCTGTTAATAACCCAGCCATGCTTCATGTCCTGTGAATAACCCAGCCATCCTACATGTTCTGTGAATAACCCAGCCATCCTACATGTTATGTGAATAACCCAGTCATCCTACATGTTCTGTGAATAACCCAGCCATCCTACATGTTCTGTGAATAACCCAGTCATCCTACATGTCATGTTAATAACCCAGTCATTTTACATGTCCTGTTAATGACCCAGTCATCCTACAAGTCCTGTGAATAACCAAGTCATCATTCATGTCCTGTGAATAACCCAGTCATCCTACATGTCATGTTAATAACCCAGTCATCTTACATGTCCTGTGAATAACCCAGTCGTTCTACATGTCCTGTGAATAACCCAGTCATTCTACATGTCCTGTAAATAACCCAGTCATCCTACATGTCCTGTGAATAACACAGTCACCTTACATGTCCTGTGAATAACCCAGTCATCTTACATGTCCAGTGAATAACCCAGTCATCCTGCATGTTCTGTTCATAACCCAGCCATCCTACATGTCCTGTGAATAACCCAGTCATCCTACATGTTCTGTGAATAACCCAGTCGTCCTATATCTCCTGTGAATAACCCAGTCATTCTACATGTCCTGTAAATAACCCAGTCATCCTACATGTTCTGTGAATAACCCAGTCGTCCTTTATCTCCTGTGAATAACCCAGTCGTTCCACATCTCCTGTGAATTACCCAGTCATCCTACATGTCATGTGAATAACCCAGTCGTTCCACATCTCATGTGAATAACCCAGTCATTCTACTTGTATTGTGAATAACCCAGTCATCCTACATGTCATGTGAATAACCCAGTCATTCTACTTGTCCTGTGAATAACCCAGTCATCCTACATGTCCTGTGAATAACCCAGTCATCCTGCATGGCCTGTGAATAACCCTGTCATCCTTCATGTCCTGTGAATAACCCAGTCATCCTACATGTCCAGTGAATAACCCAGTCATCTTACATGTCCTGTGAATAAACAAGTCACCCTGCATGTCCTATGAATAACCCAGTCATCCTACATGTCCTGTGAATAACCCAGCCGTACAAAACGATACTGAGACATCGTGTTTATCTCATGACGATATCATTGGTTTATCAAACCAACTCATTAATTATTGCATTTTTCTTCAGGCGTTATGTCAACGAATACAACACTTAACAGAGGAGGAAAACAAAAATCTCCATGCTCGGAGGGATTCACGAACTGGTCTGCTGGAAGTTAGCTGCTTTATAGACAACATGGCATCGTTCTTTAAAGTAAATATGACATATCCTTAACCAAATAAACTTTTTATAGAGAGACAACATGGCATCGTTCTTTAAAGTAAATATGACATATCCTTAACCAAATAAACTTTTTATAGAGAGCACAGTCAGTCATTTTTATAAAAGGATGGTGTGCAGAAAAGAACACATCTAAGAACTATTATTAGTTATTATTATTAGTATTTTGAACACCTGATAAAAAGTTAACAATTATAAAAGTAAAGATTACGTCTGTCGACCATCAGGTATATGAGTGAGTCACACGGAGCCAATCGCAGGGGAGGTTTTTACGATGTTTCTGCTCATTTTGTAACAGTAATTAGACAAGGAATAGTGTGCAGTGAACAATCCGTCGTCATATATATGAAATACCCTCAAGCACAACTTTAAACCAAAAGAAACAAACGGATTTATATCTGTAGAGAACGAAATTATTTTTCTTGATATTGATTGTTATTGTACTCATATACTTTAGCTTTATTGTGTCTGGGTTTTTTTTTCGGAGCAACTATACCTTAGTATGTTAAACCCCCCATTGGTAGTCATAATATTGCCTCTGTTAACACTTGAAAATCTGAAAGTATAGGGTGACACGAATTAATTATTTTAATCTTTACGGATAACATTTTCATATCAGTTGAAGTTTTCTGTTTTTAGAATGAGTCTGCCGAGTTATCAATGACGAATCTTGGGTTGCCAATAACAGAAACAAACATGGTGCCTGTAATGGCTGACAGGTCAGACATATACAACGCTT
Organism: Mopalia muscosa; assembly: GCA_031763545.1. Taxonomy (NCBI): domain Eukaryota; kingdom Metazoa; phylum Mollusca; class Polyplacophora; order Chitonida; family Mopaliidae; genus Mopalia; species Mopalia muscosa. Next base: position 7,059 of record JARFOD010072751.1, read on the forward strand.
CCGCACTCTCGCAGTACTTCTATCGGTATTTTGAGGTAAGCTTTGCCAATAAATGGAAAGAAAAAGTTCATTAAGTACACTTTGCATTCTGGCATTCTAATCGTCTCGAATCAGAAGATGTTTCAGCTGAGCTTTAAAATACCACTCATATAAGTCTAATTATAAAGAATTACAGTGATATTATCTTGTATTGGCTGTTGTCTCTTGTTTGAAAAATGTCTGCCTTAAAATAAAACGATGGCTCATGTCTACATTCGTCTTGTATAATCTAAAATCATTAGTCTAACTTCTTTCAAGTTCTGCATAGGCCACCCAAAACAACTCGAACTTAAGACTAATTAAAAAATTTATTGGTAAAGTTTTTTCTCAGTGTCGTCTGTGTTTATTGATTATATCCCTGTGTGAGATATTAATCTTTGGACTTATATTGAAGGTGGGAATGGCGTACTGGCTATCACATGGATACGCCGAAATACCGTCAAGTGATGAAGCAATCTTCCAGGAGCTGCTTGGGGAATCGAAAGACGCCTTTGATACTGTTACAGTAGAGTTGAATGGAACTGGTAATTATTGCTTTGCAAATATATCATTATATTGTTTGTTATATCGGAGTTTAACCTCCTGCTCAAAGGGGTTTTCACTTAGATGACAACGGATTATCCACTTCACACTGTCCATTGCCTTATTACTGTGGAAAACCGGAAGAAAAATACCCTTAAAAACCACCCCGCGATTGTCGGAGCCACATCGTGTGACTCACTGTATATCATTATAAATATGTGGCTTGCTTGGTGTTTTACGGTGTAATATAAAAGGGTTGCAACAAAGAGGCAAAGACAAAGCCCAAGCCAAGCATCAATGACATGATATTCTGATAAAAGTCACTGAGTTTTAATTTGCTGGTATATGAAAGGTCAACCGTTCGACTTGACCTCATCGAAGGATATTTTACTATAATGGGATTATTTTCCAAGTAATGGTTTAACGCCGTACTTAAGGTTATTTCATTGATATGAAGGAATCGCTATTCGGTGAGATTAAACACCAAAGAAGTCTAAATTGAACTGGTGGGTCAGCGTGGCTGTGGGGTTAAAACTCTTCGAAAAGCAACATAAATATTGACTATAATCAGCATACGATGAGCCAAATAAACTAAACTAACTGCCAATTAACGAACAAGTAAAGAATAGTTTATTCGACTGCGGTCTGCGGTGTTAGACGAGACAAAACCTCTACAAATCATATAGGTCAGCTGGACTGGACTTTTCCATTGAATGATGACTTGTACATTTCCCAATAAAAAAATGTATAACAAACAAGACGCCATCTTTGTTTAAAATTTCGATGTCAAAACGAAAGATGGTTTGGATAAAATAAGCCCAAAGATACTGATAGCTGAAGAAAGAACAACTCTAAATCCAAGCCTATAAGGGCTTCGTATTATTTCTTTCCGAAAATGATTACACTGATAAATAAAACGACAGCCCCAACGGAAAATGTAACCAGTTGTACTGTTAATAGACTGCATTGACGACACCTGGATCTACGCCGGGCCTACTTGGAATCATTCAAGTCGTTGCCAGAATGCTTTACTCCTCAACCTTATTCGGTCATAGAACCATCTGTCTACGAAACAGCGGAACCGACCTGTAATCCCAAGTTTAACGTGTTTTTGATTTTCTTTCTAGATTAACTACCTGGGGCCGGTTGCTCGAAGCGCTATCAAATTTAACCCTGAATCAAAACGAAAGTCTTCTGGGATTGCTTTCACCGTTCAAAAAGAAACTATCTTACGATAAAACTCCACCTTGTTAAACTAAGAGCAAAGTCACCAAACATTATACTGTATCGTACGATATGTTAATGCCGACATTCTGCGAAAGTATCATCTGGCCATTAAATATGCATGTCGAGTCATCACGAGTCTTATGTTGTTTTGTAGAGTACCACTACGGGACGAGACTCCGTTACGCCGCTATAGTAATCAATACAACTCTTCGGAATGGGAATATTGGATATGACAGTGGAATACCTATTGTCAACGCCTGGGAAGACTTCACAAACAAACAGGTGTCATTTTTATTCGTTTCACTGTTAATTTGTATATGGCAAATATTTGCTTATGCTTGGAAAACAGGTATTTAATTTATGTTCCTTAATTCTGGTAAAAAAATCTTTGATATACAAGACATCATGCTAGCCGCAATGGTTTTCCATCCGTAATTTGTACCGCCCCTTAACAAGTATTGACTTAATTTATACAGAGCTTCTATTTCACAAGACGACATTTGTTAATAATAGCTCCATCTAACTATGCATTGAATTTTGTTTCCATAAATTGCGATTGCGTAAAACTAGAAGTCTATTACCTACTTCTGGTAAAACAAATGTTTTCAAACGGCGATATTGTTTGGGTTTTTGTTGTTGTTGTAATAGTGTGTTAATTTATTTTTTATATTATATGTTTATGTTGGGGGTAACTTTTTTGGGTGGGATTTAATTGATTTATTTGAAAACCTTGTCTCCTATTAGATGAAGGACATGCCGCCGTCTGTGTCGGGTGGGTTTCAATGTACCCCGGATAGAAACAATATGTGGCACTGGCTGCATGTTCAAGAGGTACGTATCTGAACGCTATGTTCTATTCAATCTCCTATTTCTCAATGTCTCTTCTGTCCAGATGATTTAAACTCTTTTCTCTTTTCGTATTTTCGGTTAATTCCCCATGACGCAGTTCTAGAATGCGCACAATATAGTCTGCTTAACTACCAATGGTCCTTCAAGATTCATACTGTCGGGAGTTGAGGAAGGTGAAAAGAAAATATTGCTTTGTTCGAATCTACAAATCGAAATGACAGGCTTATGCAATACCGGTATGTTCAAGATTAATAAATACTTACGCCGGCCAAATCTTGCGTGATTCTCGAAGTTGGGAGATCATCACCACTTTCGCTCCAACGGAGAGACCAGTTTTGTAATGACCTGAATTGTCAGATCTTTATGATAGAAAACGAAAAATTCTATACAAAAATGCTGTCAAAATGGAAAGGACAGCTTAATTTAACATGAATGGAGAACTAAAACTGTCCCTATCAGTAGTGGCCAACTCCGTTTAGGGTCTTTTTTCTGGGCTACCTTTACTATAACTGGGCTGGGGATCACTGCCCTAAAAAAACAGGAACAACTGAAACGGATCGAGTTCCTTTTGTAATAACCAATTAATAATCCTCGCGTCAAGATACCTGGTACTATACGCAGGCAGGCATAATTCTTGTCAGGAATGAAATATTCCTAGGATAGTTTATGTTGTGGGTCACTTGCACCACGTACGTCACTTCAGGTTTGTAATATTTTAATTACTGACTTAATTTTAATAAGTTCCTTAATCTGAAAGCTGTTTTGTTAATAAAATGGCATTAAAAACTGCACAACCCGCAATAAAACAGAATGTTTTCTCCTGAAGCCCGTCGCACAGAAGCGATTCTCCTTGGTGACTAAAACATCTCAAGGAGGGGCAGGCTTGCGACGCGACCAGACACTGTTGGCGACGTCGATCAAATATGTTTGATATCTTGCAACACGTCGCCGACTGTCAATCTTATTATTGCAAGGGAGTTAATTTTAACATGTCGACTCGGGCGAGAAACTCAAATAAGAAAACTTTATTTAAACGGTATGAAACAAAGAAGGAGTAAGATTATCGTGACGTTCGTATCCCAAAAATTTGAGATAAATTAGATATAAGTTTTGAGAGGCCGGCGATAGCGGCGGGTCATTTTCGAACTTTCACCACGGATTGAGGTAAGCGGGACATAGGGCTAAGACGAAGGAATTATCCCTATTCATTGTGCTACCTTGTACTACGCTAAACGTATCGGTAGAAACCAATGGTTATAGATCGTCTTGTATGTGATCTCAAATCCATACCACCACACATATATTATATACATGGCGTATAAAGTTAAATTTATCATAGCATGTATTGTCTTACAGCAATGCTTTCATTGGCTCTTGTTTCAGACGTTGGCCACAAATGCCGTGAACGGTGTCATCACTGGCATAGCTCTGGCCTTCCCCATCCTTGTGATCGCCACACAGAATCTCGTGATTGGTTTCATGGCAACAGTAACCATTGCTTGCATTACAGTCACTGTTGTCGGACTTATCCCAATAGCTGGTTGGAAATTAGGGGTAAGATAGGTGAATTTATTATGCTTCTAATGCATTTTCCGTAAAAAAAGGGAATCATTTAAATTTGCAAATTTCCTAAAATTAGATGACGATACTCCTGTAGAAGCGTTATTTTTTAGACTATTTCCGGGTTAATTGATATCACTCGTGTTTATCTTCTGCTGAAAGTAGATCGACCTTGTAAACCACTCGCTTGAATTATCGTAGTCTCACGTAAACCCAGGCTCTTCTCGCGTTACTTTCGACACACCACGAGAGTGGTGGCAATATGCACCGAAGACATTTTTAAAACAGCTGACTGGCCTACTGGTATATGGCCCGGATATCGTTAAACATTAAACTGAACCCAATCCTATATATTTACTAGTTGTCTTTTTGTTTTTCTTAAACCGACGTCATCTTACCTCCATAGTCCAGACGCAATCCGTGTTAGAAAGCTGGATGATACTTAATAATGAATACTGTTTTTTTAAATACTTAAACAATTCAATCAAAATCTTATTTCTTTTGTTATAAACTTTACAGGTTTTTGGTTAGAAATAATGATTGAAATGGTTTTGAATAACAGACAAAAAGGTCAACGATATCTGGGCAATATGAATCTGCAATTTGGTTTATATAAAATTTGATTGGAATGGGATTCAAATTAAGCAAATTGCTTATGTTTTGTCTCCCTAATAAAATATAAACGAATACAGATATGGATAAAATGGCATACAAATTATCGAAGTTACAATATAAGAAAATTAAGGGCTTGCACAGATTAGATAAGCAGATACTACATGCCAAATATGGATAAATGCCTATAATCTTCTTGAAGGCAATATATAATCAATAACATAATACATAAGGGTTTTGTTGTCGACTACTGACATAGAAGTAGAACCAAATAGTACAATATTCTCACCGACGATAAAGTTATACTTATTAACCAAACGTGTTGCTTTTGTGATAAATAATTGACGTGATGCTGTATATATATTACAATCAAAAAAATAATGACAAACAGATTCACATCTGTCCCCACAAGGGCAACAACACGTATCATTTAAATGATTAAGAAATAAATGTTCATTTAAAGGACTACAACCAGTACGTAGTCCATAAAGCATTACATTGCCTACTCCGGGGCCAATATAAAACCGACGGTCAGGAGTAGCAACCCTAAACATAACGTTCAGACTGAATTTAAATTCATTAACAGAATCGGTAGATTGAATAGGATTTGGTAAAGAATTCGATTCTCTAACAGATTGCAATTTGTTTTAAAACTTCTCAGCTGAAATCCCACTAGACCCTCGTGGTGGGTCAAAGTAAACGCGACACGAGTCTGATTCCCACGAGACGAGTATCTTCCACGCTATTTTGCTGTTCTCGATTGACCCAAATTTTCGATTTCAAAACCCTAGCCTTTACCCATCGCTTATCGCCTGTCAAGTGACTTCAGTAGCTGACGTGGATTAAAGTTACGTCATGTATGAAGCAATGTTATACCAACAGGTTCAATGTTTTCCTCTGTAAAAAAGAGTATTATTTATTTTATTAAAAGGCTGATTTCCGTAAATTAATTCCTCTTTCAGGTATTAGAGTCTCTAAATTTATCACTGGTTGTTGGTCTATCTGTGGACTATGTTGTGCATCTAGCGGAAGGATATCATGCGTCAACATGTGAAGACAGGAAAGGGCGTGTTCGTGATATGTTGGAACACGTGGGAGTCTCGGTAATTTCCGGAGCTTGTACCACTGTCGGGGCATCTATCTTCATGTTATTTGCACAGATTCTATTCTTCATGCAATTCGGCATATTTATGTTTTGTACCATAGGATTTTCATTGTTGTACTCCCTGGGACCATTCACAACGCTCCTTGGCCTAATAGGCCCCGAAGGGGATTTTGGTTCGATTAAACCGGTTTTTTATTGGCTGAGGAACAAAACCAAAGGAAGAAAGGCTGATGACATCGACTGCATGACATGTGCTGGAAAAGGGTTCCATGACCTTTCAAAGGACGTGTCTGTTTCTGGGTCAAGTTTGGGTTTATAGTTGTCGTATGTAAAACTTAAAAATTAGTTTTCGGGTAGAGAAAACAATAAGTTATTCTTTATACCTATCCTTCTGCTAACCCTAAAGCTAAATTTAAATTAAACCCTTCAACTCAAGTTACCCCATATTTACCTCAATTAAAGATTAGGCTACAAAAGAGAGTTTGTTATTCAGTAGGTTATTCCTTATTCCTTTATAGTGAAGATACTCTTGGTAAAGAAGGTTTGACAACCAACAACGAATAAGGGTACTAAAAGTTTTGAAACAAATTCGAAAAATGCCAAATCTGCAGGCTGTGATGGTTTCCCACATGAATTTTTTCCATATTTTCTACGATTTTATAAGAAAGAATAATTGCGAGTTTCTGAGAACACGGGGTTATTTACCTGTTTACCTAAAGACAGAAGATATCTCTAAAACTGGAGACAAGTCACATTATTAAACACTTTATGAATTAGCTCCTGCTTATATTGTCAACAGATTGAAAGCAATATCGCCTAAATGTATTATGGAGAACCAAAAATGATTTATACCAGGTCGATTTAAAAAAAATATATATTCGGATTATTTCAAACCGATATTGTGATAGAAACTTTCGAAAAGGAACTTACTTGCACGGTTATGAGAAGGTGTTACAGATTTTTGATTTGAAAGTGCCATACATAGTTTTACTCAGTGACGAAATACTAGGGAGAATGATACCCCGTGACAAAAGCATTAAAGGTATTTAAAAAAGGCAATACAAAATATAAAATAAGCCAACACGTCGACGATTCACAGTTAACCCTTGACGACCCAGAGTCATGAGTTACTCTTGTCATGTATATTTCACTGCTGTGTTTTTTATATTTGTCATTGGCTATAAATAAATTCATGTACTTTTCCGGTAATCTTTGCTTTACATATCGAAGTTTCTGGATGCAGTTATCACCGGTCAATCACCATGTTTACATGAATATAACGGAGACTGTTCTGGCAGATTCTATTGTTTTGAGGAAAACTGTTTTCAAATATTTTGAGTAGTTAAAATAAGGCTTTGCAGAGTGTTCTGTTTGGTGTTGTTGTAAAAGTATATCTGGAAACTGCTGCATCTCTCTATATAAATGAGATCGATTAACTTATTTGGATCAGTCAAGAGCCAGAAACAAATAAGTCGGAACTATACGTTCTACGGATCGAGCATATATTGTAACAACACTTTTAGGACAGTGTTAAGCTTCATTGGATTCTGAATGTAGCCTTTATAGAATTTATACCGGATTTGCTGTTGTTTGTTTGATTGGGGTTTAACGTGGTACTGAAGGGTGTTTCACTTATATGACGGCGTGCCAGCCCAAAAGATGAAGGACACCACTGGCAACAAACAAAGACACTGAAGGGGCAACAAAAGGAGGCAAAACAGACACCACAAACAGATCCACTTCCTTTCCCCTTTAACTCCGAGAGAACCAGGGCAACATGAAGCTCCCCCAACCACCCGGATTAACAACACGCTAGACAGATTGTACTTCTTAACGGGATTAAACGTTAATGACCACAGAACCAAAGCCGTACGGATAGGCTGTATGACCACATCTGAGTTAAAACTAAATGAAAAAGTAAAGTTAGTTCATTCAAAATCAATATGGATTAAACTTATTTGTTTGGTGTTAATTGTATAATTTCTTATCTACCTGTCTGCCATGTATGTGATGCTTACATTTGTGTGCAGCCTGATATGTGTGTCTATGCAGTTTTATTGTGATTTGTTGACATGTTTCGCTTGTATATCTATAGTGCCTGAGAATAAAGAAATTGAATTGATTTTAGAGGTGATTCAAATTGCTTTCTGTAAAATTATGAACCCAGAGCTAAGGAGAATTTACGCTCGCTTGATTGGCGGTTCTTTATATGAACAAATCATTTGGTTTTCATCCCCTGACAAAATGCCATAAGAAGGACTGTGAAGGGAACCAATTTAGGCCATTTAATTTTGGTTGCTTCAGACTTCAATTGATTATGTTATAACTTCGTCGGTGGCTACATGTTTAACTGGCTGTTTGGGAAAAAACACTTCAGTCGTGAGCCAACCACACTACAAACGGCTACAAGAAGTATCGTGATTGGATATTTTTGTTGTATTCCCCGACAAACTGTCCTTCCTTTATCATTGGCTATAATGAATGAATGGGTTTGTATATACAGAGATATCTGCTGATAAGTGACTGTCATGGAAAGCATGAAACAGATTAGATGTGTATACGTATCTCGTATAGACTATTACGTATATATAGAGATACGAGGTATAGCTGCCCTGCCGCTGAATACTAATAAACGTTGAATCCGCATGACCTAATTACCGCGGAAGCGAGTTTGGTACTGCTGAGAAAGTGTTGAATTTGACATGAAAATGGTCGTTTCATGTATCGATTTAACCCAAAAGTATTCAAGGAAGAAAACGAGGTGGTTTAAGTCAAGGTAGGGCCATGTACTTTTTATATATTTGAAGATAAAGTTCCGAATCATGGTATCGTTCGGCTATTTCTAGCGTTTAGGAAGCTTCATGTAGCATAATTAGAAACAGATTTGTTGCAGCACCTGTCTAATTGTTGCACCATTTGTAATACTCATGTTTTCCTTAATCCTGGCATTGTTTATGGCAGGAGGGATGCTTCATGTAGTTTTTGGGGCTAGAACGTCTTCCACTAACGCTGTATGGTATATTATAACAAGCCCTTTTATCACTTCAATCATTATTCTATATATGTCGAATAAGTTTTGTTTTTATTTCTTTTTAACATATATGAAATTCAATATTACTTGAAAAAAAAAAAGATTTTCAGTTATGTGGAATTTCACATATGTAAAATAAACATTTATGCTACATATGTTGAATTCCTTTCAACATATGTAAAATTAATTTCAACATATCTAAAACTCTTTTTAAGTAATTAAAATAAAACACAAAAACCTAACTATTTCACATACGTGAAAAAGAATGTCATTTTCGTAAAACAAACTTTTATTTTAAATATGTACAAAAGAGTTCTACTTATCAATAATCTGAGAAACGATTTCTCCTCAAGAGCGAGGGACTGTATCCAACCTTCGTTCCTTCTCACATCGTCTTCAAGACCAAGGCAAAGACGATAGGAGTATATTTCACTGACAGGTTAAGCGAAAGTTCATATGTGAAATTCTTTTCCACACATGTACAATTAATTATTTATTTTACCTATGTTTAAAATAATTTCACTTATGTAAAAAAAGAATTCGACATATCTAAATTAAGCCTTTATTCTACATATATGGAAATCTTTTTCATTTATGTAAAATAAAAAGGTGAGTGGAACTCTTTTGTATATATCTGAAATAAAAGCATCCACGACCTCAACTACTGACTTCTCCCTCACAGCCCGTACTTGGCAGCAATGAATTTGTTCATAAAGTACAATCTAATCGGAAGAACATCCACCCTCTGCATTTCGCTAAGCATTTGTTATTTTCTAGTGCTGAATAAGAATTAACCCGTCGCCTTATATAATATTCACTCTTTATCTGGCACCTTAATTGGCATTTTTCATAATATTATGCATGGTTTTGTATCGTTGGCTGTAGGCTAAAAATATGGGAGTTTTCCACTTGTGACGGTCTGCACTCAATGACTTATATACAGCCTGTAGGTAATTGTCTTCGCCTTGTTTTGTTGTTATTTGCTACATTTGACAAATTTGTTTTATTCAAATGGACTTGGGAGTGTGCCCTGCCGAGGCTAAACTTGCACAGCATGTGGAATATATTCCTATCGTCTTTGCATTCGTCATGAAAAGTCTACACAAGACGATAGGAGTACAAATGAAGGGAATTTTTCTTCACATATGTGAAAAGCTTATTCGACACATGTAGAATAAAGGCAGAACTCATAAAACGGCTTGCCATTGTCGCATGCTAGGCCTATAAAAGAAATGTAGTTTGTGTATAGTTTGTAAAGTTCATACACATTCAAAGAGAAAATAATCTTGATATAGTGTAAGTGTCTAGGTTTTGAATTAAACTACCTTTCCCAGGATTCTTCAGCATAGTTGCGATTTTTAAACTTTATATATGGTACGGTACACTAGTATGGCAAGCCGTTTTGTCACTCTTATCTTTATTCTACATATGTTGAATTCTTTTTCACATATGTAAGATTCTTGTTCACATATGTAACATAAAGTGTTTCACATATATAAGTGAAAATAATTTTTACATCTGTAAAAGAATTTCACATATGTGAAAAAGAATTATACACAAGTCATATAAAAACCAAAACTAATTCGACATATGTAGAATAAAGATAAAAGCAGAAGTTCATTAACAAGTAGTGATAAAACGGCTTACTGTACTCTAGAGGGCGCTAGACTGTAACAATCACAGTGGATCTCAGCTGTGGGTACTACATAGCATGCGGATTTGAAGGCATCCTATATTTTCGTGAAAAGAAAATTTAGGAACTCGCCTGCCGAATTTCCTGCCTTTGTCTCGAAAAATAGTATTTTCTACAGCAGCGGATATTTAACCGTAATCCAATATGATCGATTCTCCTCCAACGTTTTGAATATATGCTGTAACACAGAGCACCCGAAAAGGGCCTTCAATTCAAATCTATTTTTTTTTATAAAAGATCACTTGCATTACTCGATTATGATTCTTCGGAATTCGACTGCATATAAAATGATTTGAAGGCGTTAAGTTTGTATAAATATCAATATTTTTTTTATGGGACAATAACGGAAATTCTCAGGAAAATATGTGAGGTTCCCATAGCCGCATTTAATACCTTAAGCTAAGCGGATATATGGTCTATACTAGACTAGGGCATTGAGTACCATAGCCTCTGTATTCCTTTTGTAATCGTTCTGAGCCCGTATCCATAAAACTACTTAAATGTTCCTTATAGTAAAGCCAAATTTAGGTAAATTTCAGCCCTTAATGTTCCATTAAGAAAATGTTAAATGTGAATACTAGTAATTAAGTTGACATTTTAAATGGTTCTACTTTTAATATTTCACTTAGGACCGTGAAATGGTAGCAAAATGGTGTTTACATATTTAAAATAATATTTCAAATTTCACCATTTTTTTCTCAACTTAAAGAAATACATAAGTAGCTTGATTGACGAGTGCTCCAACCACGAATATGTCCACGAAAAGAACTGGTTAATTCTGAAGACGCTCGAGAAACACAACAACAAAAGTTTGAGTTTTATAACTTTATTAATATCGTCAGTTATCTGTACAAAAACTATAAGTATTAAATTTATTGATTCCAGTCAACAAAAAGTCCAGACTACAAAGCTGTTCAAATTTAAGTGGTCTGTCGAAAATTTTAATTTTTAAGTGAATTTACATTTTATTGTTTTTTATGGAAATTTTTATTTTAAAGAATAGTGATATAAAGTATTTCGTATGATTTTATTATTACCAAAAGCAGAAATTTAATATTAAAAAATAAATCTTAAATGTTACTGGGAAATTTTAAAATATTTACAAATACTTACATTATTAATGAATTTAGTGTTAATTTTGTACAAGTAAATAGCTATACAAAGTGGTCATTTAATAATTTGAAAAATTTGTATTAAAAAAATATAGTATTTTTACAGCTGCTGGATTTCTAAAAATTATTAATATCAAATTTACTGTCCGAAGAATTTGCATTTAGCCCGGACCTGGCGTGCTTCTGGTCGCCTCTGTGGGTCGACAGATAATAGGTTTGTGAGGATTTGAACCACACCTCGCCTCTCGGAGTCATCACATCCATTAAGGTGTGGGGCAACAGCCTTCTGTAGGCACACATCTAGGTCTTTCTGTAGATAATCGCCAGTGATTATGAAGAAGAAGAGAGAGCCAAGCGCCCAGACGTCTGCTTTCACTGGATCGTAGGGTCTCCGTTTTCTAACCTCCCCTGGTATGGAAATCGGATGGAGGTTGAACTGATGGCAGATTCTCTTGTTGTCAATTTTCATCATCTGGTCAAAGCCGGACAGTTTGACCACGGCCCATGGGTTGAAGACCATCACTGTGCCTGGGCGTATGTTAAGATGGGCGTACCCAGTCGCATGCAGAAATTCTATGGCGGATGTGATCTGCCGGAAGATGTTGAATTTCTGAAAACAGCGCATGCTCGACATTCTGGTCATCATGGCGTCTTTGAGACTGCCGTATCGAGCAAATTCTAGCCCGAGGCTGCAGCTGATTCCTACCTGGAACCAGTCCACGAAACGGATGATGTTTGGATGGTGAACCACCTTCGTCCGCTGGTATTCTTTGGCCATTATTTTCCGGGCGGATTTACTCGCGTTCCGCCGGAGGCACTTCATGAAGACGTCCTTGTTGGTGAGTTTGGATGTCATGTGGAATGTATGGAAGTTGTCATTTGAATTGATCAACTTCACTGCCACATATTTAGCCGCTACAAGCGCAACCAGAGCTTGTTGCTTAATACCTGGCTCCCTCAGGGCAAATTCAATGTGCCTGACAATTCCTGGAAAAAATCAGGGATGAAATAAATAAATGACTGATTGGATGGATGGGGTTACTTGGTTGATTGATTGATTGATTGGTTGATTGATTGATTGATTGATTGATTGATTGATTGATTGATTGGTTGGTTGGTTGGTTGATTGATTGATTGATTGATTGATTGATTGGTTAATTGGTTGGTTTGTAAATTGATTGATTGATTGATTGATTGATTGATTGATTGATTGATTGATTGATTGAAACCATTGATTGCAGCACAACGTTTCTTCACATTTTTTTTCACCAAAGCTAAGCCATATAAGAACAATAGCCTTGTGTATGATGTTTAACACCAATCAATCGGACGAATACACACAGTGTCTATATATTTAACCTTTTAAAAATAGAATTACTTTGATGAAGCATGCAGTTTATCAAATTATCACATTAGTGATTAAAAGATTAACAGGTAACAAGGCTTAAATAGGTATGTTAATTGTGGTATTGGATTTAAATATCCAATAACAGGTGATAAATACTTAAGTAGATTAATTGATTTGCTAATTTACTAATGACGTACTTAAATGTATTAAGTAACCAAATGAGGTAATTAACGTCTGGTCTAATTTACCCTTCTTTTTTAAATTAACATACACTCATAAAGGACAATGTTAACACGATTAAATTTATTGGAGCAGAAAGTTTAAAAACTGAATGTAATTTCCTAAGAAGTTTAATCAAAGATAATGGTGATTATATTGATGCTTAATGTCTTTGCAAAAAAACAGGAGTAAAAAAACAAGAACAACACAAATAAAATTAGTAAAAATTTAAAAAAAAATTAAAAAAAATAAAAATAATTTTTTAGTTTTTTTTCTTCCTACATATAGAATAGCAGATGGTGATATTACGAACAACAATTTTTCGTGTAATACACTCTTATGCAAATTTAGAATGCTACATTTATTTTGTCTGACATTTGCGAATGATGAAAACAGATAATATAAAGAAAGTTTGAATTGTTTTGTGAAAAAAAATTTCAGTTTTATACAATAAAAATTTAAAAAATCCTTTAGTCTTCGGTTCCTAATGCAAAATAATTAACCGAAATGCAAAAAATTAAATTTTTTAATGTTTTTTTATTATTATATCCAGAAAAACAAAACCTGAAAACATAGCAATTGCATGTTACTTGTTCTCCTTAAATTGGTGTTAACATTGTAACGTCAACTCAAACATTTTGTTAACAATGACATCATTTAAGATAAAATGGTTGTGTAAATACAAGAAAAAATTGATGTTAAGACTCAAATAAAACTTTATTTGTTGGTGGGGAGGGGGGGGGGGGGGGGGGGGGCGGGCT
>JARFOD010072761.1:0-29685 GCA_031763545.1 Mopalia muscosa
GGGAAACCTAGACATTTCCACATAAGTGAGTCACAGGAAAGTTCACAGGAATAAAGTATTTTTCTGATTATTTGCATCAGACCAGGTACAGGTCCTCGGTATGTCGTATTGGCCCTCGGCTGGCTGTATTGACCCTCATCTTGCCTCGGGCCGCTGAGGGCCAATACGACAGACCTTGGGCCTGTACCTGGTCCGATATGAAAACAACCATTTAATAGCATAATAATATTGGTCCACGTATTGTTCGCCAGGTCCCATATAAAGAGATACTGGTCACACAACAGTAAACAGCTATATTGGTCCACATATTGTTCGCCAGGTCCAATATAGAGATACTGGTCACATAACACTTCAATGCAGCTACATCAATACTCTCATTTATAATAATAATCTTTATTGCAGACTCTTAGTCCATATAGTAAAGTATTTATGTTAGTATCTGCCTTAGTTAAACGGGAAATGGGAAATATTTATGATTACTAGATTGACAACCTTTTGGATACTAAATTATGAATACATCGAAGGCCAAAAGCAAACTGGGCTTAAGCCCATTTTAAAGATGTAGATAATTTTTTAAAATGAAATTTATTATTGACATCCATTTTTTATCAATTAAACATTTGACAAATCGACTGAGCCCACATTTAAACTTGTATTATTGTGAAAATATTTACGGCTGGTTTTGATGCTTGATCTGCACTAGAGATTCGTTTACGTATCGCCACCATAATTGAGGAAATGAAATCCAATATTGGTCAATGGCAATGGAAACCTCTAAGCTGATTTAGTTTACCCTTTGCAATCATTCCTCATTCCAGCAATAATGTTCACATTGTATGTCTTGTGGATTCCCCAACAACACATTCCCCCGACAGTTGTAATCTTGGAGGTTTTCTGTTGACAAAGCTCTCAAAGGAGGCACATTGATAACGTAGACCATCTAATCACATCCCAACTTCTATAGTGTAGCCATGGAATACAGGCCCCATATAATGCCAAACGCAGTCTTGAAAACTGAGATTCTCAAAAGAAATGCCTCATGTCCTTTGTTGGCTTGATAAGTGATACTTTGAAAGCATTCTCTCTCAGACGCACTAGCCGCAAGTGAATGCTATAGCGCCAGTGAAGTCCACTCAAGTGACCATTGCTTCCACAAGTCTCGATTATAGTTGACATTGTTGTCAGCAAATTAGAAAACGTTGCGATCGGCGATTTTCCGATTTTTGGATGAATAAATAATTCAATAACATACGTGGGAGACATGCATGTACAAAACTTTCCAAATCGAAAATTGAATGCGATCCTGCGCCATAACCAGTGTATATATGAATAATAACACTGTTATATATTTTGCCGATGAAAATATCTAAAACTATAATTTACTGGCAGTCCACTTACACAAATCAAATAGGCATTTATGGACCTTACCATACAACAAACTGCTTTAATCAGAGCCTGTTTTAAAACGATGAACTGGTTCAGAGAAATTTGCAAAAAGTTTTTGATGCATTTAAACCAAGTATATGAGGCGACAAGATGACACTTTAACATTACAAAGTCAAATATACTATAGCTAAAAGTCAGGTTGACAAACACGTCTTGTTTATTTATATACAAACATATAGTTTAACGTACATTTTACAAAGAAACATGGAGTCGATTTTTTTTAATTGTTTGCCCTGATGTTTTGACAGACATCTCCAAAGCGGGTACTGAGACAGTTGGAATTCAGTGTGAAATATAAGGATTTCGAATGAAATTGCACATTTTGGCATCAAATAAAAGGTTGTTCTATGGGGAAAAAGTTTAATGCTGCTCCTTCTCATAGCAGCGTTGGAATAAAAAGCCGTTGGGAACTGTACCTTTGGTTTTAACATATTTATCCTCAGGCAGTAATAGGGAGATGGTCGTAATACCTTCCTTGACACTTTTAATCAGCATGCTTTTGTCTGATAACATTTGATACCTTCCCACAACTGATCAGTTATTATTTAACCAGGTAAATGGTGTAAGAAAAGCATACTTCCTTTAACATTAAAATAGCGTCCGGTTTGCTACTCTCATTATAGAGGAATATCCCAGTGTTGTACCTTAAATGTCTGCTCCTCTCACAAGAAGACGTATTATAGCATACAGGGGAATCAAACATCTATAATTGATATTGTGGCTATTGCACAACTTCCCTCTGAATTAAACAACTTATTTTGTTTCATGCATATTTATCATATTTATCTATACGGTGTACATGGTTGTTACCTCATCTCTATACATTGAAAATAACTATACTCTGAAAACTGTCAGTCGTTATGCATCTTGCCTTTAATGACGTGGATTCAACGAAAGGATAGTTCATAAAATTCAATTTGGTGCAATTTGACAAATGATTCTATATCATCATTGAGCGTGCAAAATGTCGAGAAAGCTAGTTCCTGTGGAAGCTGATTCCTTTCCCTGGCAAAACCCCATTCTTATGTGCGCTATTCGTGTTTCAAATAGCCTCCAATTGCCCATATTGGTCCTTTTATGAGGAATAGTCAAAACGAAAAACATTTACCCGGTGTCTGCAAAGTGGTATCATATCTGAGGATGTGATTTTAACTTGTCCAGTTTCCGAGAACGGCTCTTTATTCGTAAATTTGACACATCGGGAAAATTAAACTATACGGGTTTTAAGTACTGTGTTATCGTTGTCCCCATGAATCAGACGCTCACAATAAAGTCCGAGTCAAAAACACGTTCTTCGCTAACCTGTGAACGTGATAATGTCATTTAAATGAGTCATAATAATAAAGACGCATGCAGCCAAATTTCAGCCTTTCTTTTTCGTTAAAATAAATATGAAATCTTAAGTTTCAAATGTAAAATAGTCCTTATGCTCTATCCTTTGTTGTCACAAAAGTTTGAAAA
Source organism: Mopalia muscosa (assembly GCA_031763545.1). Classification (NCBI taxonomy): domain Eukaryota; kingdom Metazoa; phylum Mollusca; class Polyplacophora; order Chitonida; family Mopaliidae; genus Mopalia; species Mopalia muscosa. The sequence goes on from JARFOD010072761.1 coordinate 2,908, forward strand.
CATTTAGAGTATATTTGATGTTTGTTTGTTTGTTTGCATTGGGGTTTAACGTCGTACTAGAGGGTATTTCACATATATGACAACGTGCCAGCCCAATGGCTGAAAGAAACCACCCTCGACACCACTTTCAACAAACAAACACAGGACTGGACGACAAAAACAGGACGCAATACAGACACGAAAAACAAATGGCGCTGAGAGCACCAGGGCTACATGAAGCTCCCTCCAACCGCCCGCTAAAATATATTTGAATTTCAGTTCGTTTTTATATCTACAAATAGGCGGATAAGACAAACGTTGCGTGTATGTTTGTATATATTTGTGGTAAAAGATGTGTAGTTAGTTGTAATGTGGTCTTTTTCAACATGCGTTCTTTATAAAGCAAAATGAGATAATGGATAATTAAACTTATTAAATCACTCAATGTTTGCTGTAATTCACTCTATAAAACATGGATTAATAGGCCTATATTGTATTGTGCTATGACAGACAAACGTTCTACATTGAGTTATTGGTAGGTATAGTGATAGCTAGCTCCGTTAATATACCAAATGACGGTCACTAAACTAATCCTATAAAAGGGAGATAAACACCGAGCTTCCAAATATTCCTTGAGAGATTGTCCAGAGGGAGCACAGAGTCCTGGCAATGATATCAATAGTTAATGTCAAATCACCATATGACCGGATTATTTGATCAAAGTGCTTCTTCAAAGTTTACCATTACTTTCCGGACCACCTTGAGGCGCATATAATCGGTCAACATTTCTCCAATTCTAGATCCAGCCAATCTTTATTCACAATTGGATTGTTTAGTGTTAACTGGTTCTTAACGGATGGACACATCCTTACACCTCCTTTTCAGCTTAAGTTAATAAGCTATATGTATTATTCTGCGATATGGATAGAGATTTATTACTAAAGGTGAAGGGGAAGCGGTGCATGTGTAGATTAAGGCTGAGATAAGACAATATATACATGCACTTTGAGACAAGACATAGCGACGAGTGGCGGCGCCAGGGGGTTTCTAGACGGGGGAAGTGGGTACTGAAGCCACCCCAACTTTTCCCCAGCCACCCCTTCAACCACCCCACTCTTGAGAAATGAAAAAAAGAAGGAAAAACTTATTATAAAGCAAAACTTAATTTCGTTATTTTTGGTGTTTTTTGGATAATATTATGGCTGAAGTATTTAAGCGTTCAATACAAACAGGTCGTGACACTAGGCCTATATTGAAGATTTCCGTGTGGACGGCTCTATCATACGCTTATTACTTGAAGTTGACTTCCCAGCCACCATTTTGTAATCATCAGGTACCACTAACTTTTTAACGCAGAGAAGGAACTTTGTGCTAAACCCGCACCACTACTGTCTTTTACAAACAGCCACTGGTGCATAACAAAAATTGAAGATATGTTCTGTAGGTCAAAATAAAATTTAACAATTCTATTCTTTTAAAAATGATCGTTATTAGTATCTTTAGAATTTGTTTGTTTGTTTGATTTGGGTGACTGGTATCTTTAAAAAGGGATCTACAGCTGAATGACATAAGCATGCATAGTCCCAGTTTATTTAAACAGCTGTATTTTGTCTTGCCACGACCACAAAATTAACGCCGCCGTTTTAACGAATATCACATTCAAATGATACTAGTTTATGACCAAGCGGGCTGTAAGTTAGGCGTGAAGGATAATAATAATTACACATTTGAATGAAAGATAGTTTTACTATACTAAAATATAAATAACTTTTCATTTGAATTTTCCAAATAATTCGTATTTTCCAAATAATTCGTATTTTCCAAATAATTTGTATTTTCAAAATTATAATTATTTACGAAAGTTACAAGTCTTATACATGGAGATATGGATAACAAGTATGAGCATCAAGTTCTCTAAAATGGCGCCATTTCATCAAATAAAATCTTTCTTTTTTTCAAACCGCGGCAGGGGGTAGGAACACCCCCTCCCGGGCCATCCCCCGGGTGGGAAACGAGTAGAGGACCTCATTGCAATAAATATTAAGTAATCCGCTTAGTCTTATCAACTATGACATCAGCTGATTATCTTAAAAGTACGAAGGCCGTTCATAATGTCAGTCGATCACATTGGTCGCATCTATATATAAACTTTTTTATCTGATCATCCGATACATATGCAATATAGACGCCCTAAATTGCTAATGAGCCAATCAGGAAGACAGTACAATGACTGCTCCTCGTCAGAAACACCTCGCTCTTTTCACACAGTTTATAGTGTTACTGTGTTGGTCAGTGAGATTAGGGCTACTAATGGTAAGTCCGGCAACGGCTACTTGTCTTAACACATCCTCCCCATATTCTTAACACTTACGGTAAGTCCCGCATCGCCTACTTGTCTAAACACCTTCTTCCTGTCATATTCTTAACACTAATGATAATTGCCCCGACGTCTTCTCGTCCGAAAACCTCCACCCAACAATATTCTTAACACTAATGGTTAGTTCCGTTACGACTTCTCCTCTAAACACCTCATCCCCGTCATATTCTTAACACTAATGGTTAGTTCCGTTACGACTCCTCGTCTAAACACCTCGTCCCCGTCATATTCTTAACACTAATGGTTAGTTCCGTTACGACTTCTCGTCTAAACACCTCGTCCCCGTCATATTCTTAACACTAATGGTTAGTTCCGTTACGACTCCTCGTCTAAACACCTCCTCCCTGTAATATTCTTAACACTAATGGTTAGTTCCGCTACGATTCCTCGTCTAAACACCTCCTCCCTGTCATATTCTTAACACTCATGGTTAGTTCGGTTACGATTCCTCGTCTAAACACCTCCTCCCTGTCATATTCTTAACACTCATGGTAAGTCCCTCAACGGATTCTCGCCTTAACACCTCCTCCCGTCATATTCTTAACACTCATGGTTAGTTCCGTTACAGCATCTCGTCTAAACACCTCATCCCCGTCATATTCTTAACACTACTGGTAAGTCCCGTAACGGCTCCTCGTCTGATCACCTCCTCCTGTCATATTCTTAACATTCATGGTAAGTGTCGTTACTGCTCCTCGTCAAATCACCTCCTCCCTGTCATATTCCTAACACTAATGGTAAGTCCCTCACAGCTCCTCGTCTAAACACCTCCTCCCGTCATATTCTTAACACTGATGGTAAGTCCCTTACGGCTCCTTGTCTAAACATCCCCTATCCATCCCATTCTAAACACTGATGGTAAGTGTCGTTACTGATCCTCGTCTAAACACCTCCTCCCTGTCATATTCTTTAGCACTGATGGTAAGTCCCTCACAGCTCCTCGTCTCAACCTCCTCCCGTCCTATTCTTAATACTAATGGTAAATCCCTCACGGCCCCTGGTCTAAACACCTCCTCCCTGTCATATTCTTTCGCACTCATGGTAAGTCCCGCCACATCATCAATATTTCTCCACAAACACGGATTCCTAATTTTCCGTCTCGTTGTTAATATTGGTGCTCTTTCTGGGACATTTTTTTTTCTTATAGATCCGAACTTTGGCATGGTAGTGGGTAGTTTGAATAATCAACCAAGGCAGTCCGCTGAACGTCAGTTCCGCTATTTACATTAAATAATTCGCGGCTATACTAATTCGATTGCGAGTTCAATACAGATGGTTGTCTTTGAAAGTGGCAATAAAAATAATACGTTTAGGCCGTAAAACAGTTGTCTTTCTCTTTTAGAGTTATTGAAAGAAATGATGCAACAATACTTTACTTCCCAATTTCTGACCCTTAGGTTTTGAGTGAACCTTACATTTTTCATGAAGTATTACTAAAAAACTATTTATGTTAGAAACTTCAACTTTGTACCAATTTACAGAGCACAATGCTTTCTATTAAACGTTCTTCATTGATTTTTTTTAATGTTTCTCAAAGTTGTACTTTACATTTTTATAAGAATTTCCAAGGCTGGATAGACAACAAAAAAAATTGTGATCGACCTAATCAAAATTTAAAAACAAAGAAGCAGCACTTACTAGTTCAAGGACTATTCTCCTAGGTCAACTAATTTATTTTGTCTTACCGATATTGCACTTCGAGAAATAAACCATGGAAAATGCCCTTTATTTTGTTCTGTTGACATTTACTCACATCGCAATATTTTTAGAATAATAATTGTACCACATATCCTTTTTAGACCACTCGTCCACACGGGTGGACAAGAATATATTTTTAAAATTGCCCTCGGCACCTGTACGCTATCACGCTTTTTCTGGCCCAGACAACATGCATTCTACGGCCAAGCCAACAGCTTTCTCTGGTCCAGCCAACAAGATTTCTCTGATCCAGCCAACACGATTTCTCTGGTCCAGTCAATACGCTTTCTCTGGCACTGCCAAAAACGTTTTATCTGGCCCAGCCAACAGGCTTTCTCTGGTCCAGTCAACAGGCTTTCTCTAGTCCAGCCAACATGCCAGCGCTGGTCCAGTCAACACGCTTTCTCCCGTCCAGTCAACACGCTTTCTCCCGTCCAGTCAACACGCTTTCACTTGCGCAGCCAACACGCTTTCTTTGGCCAAGCCAACACGCTTTCTCTGGCCCAACCAACACGTTTTCTCTGGCACAGCCAACACACTTTCTCTGGCACAGTCAACACGCTTTCTCTGGTCCAGCCAACACGCTTTCTCTGGCACAGCCAACCCGCTTTCTCTGGCAAAGCCAACACGCTTTCTCTGCCACAGCCAACACGCTTTCTCTGGCACAGCAAACACGCTTTCTCTGGCACAGCCAACATGCTTTCTCTGGTCCAGCCAACACGCTTTTTCTGGCACAGCCAACACGCTTTCTCTGGTCCAGCCAACAGGCTTTCTCTGGCCCATTCAACACGCTTTTACTGGCCCAGCCAACACGCTTTCTCTGGCCCAGCCAACACGCTTTCTCTGGCCCAGCCAACACGCTTTCTCTGGTCCAGCCAACACGATTTCTCTGGCCCAACTAATGACCCTGTGTTTTTCATTAATAGATTAGCGTCTAGTCTTGCTTGCCGCCGCCAACAGTATCGTCCTTTGTCCTGTTAAGAAGTAGTTTGTTGGAGATTTACAGTTGATTCTTGACACAAACCTGACGTCCAAAGCCATAATCGTCTTGTTCGGTCATAACGTATACATGGTTTATTTCGCCACACATTCTTTTAAATGCTATGAATTCTATACAGCTTACATCAATTAGTTATCGATTTGGTGGGAAATAAGATCTCGTAATAACCACAGTGTGTCTTTTGTTGTCGACAACCAATAAAATGTGGTAAGTTTGAGTCAACAGAAGAGCTATATTGCACTAGCTACCGATACATAACATGTCGTGAATCCGTACAAATTAGTTGATGCGATAAGTAGTGTTCATTCTTTCCTAGAGCCAAACACTTGAAAAGAAGTGTAATCGATAATTTGGGTAGGATGGTTTAGGGCCTCTACATAAAAAGTAGCTACTATGTACCGGTACATATGGTTTAAACTTCTTCAATAAAAATATACATAAAAAAATATGAGCTATGACTAAACGCTGTCAACAATATAATTACAGTCGAAAATAAGTTTTTTTGTTCAAATGATGAATCAAATGAACGTTACAGAAATATACTACAACCAAGTTCGGATATAAAACAAATAGTGTAGTGCACACCCGTATGACAAGCCATTTTATCACTTCAATCTGTATTCTACATATGTTGAATTCTTATTTACATATGTAACACAAATTACTTTAACATTTGCTCAAATTAATTTCACATAGGTGAAACAGAATTTCACATATGTGAAAAATAATTCAACAAATGTGGACAAGAATTTTACATATTTGAACAAGAGTTTCACATATGTCAAATTTGTTATTTATTTTACACGTGATGAAAAAATTTCACTTATATGAATAAGAATTCAACATATGTGAAAAAGAATTCGACAAATGTAAAATAAATTTATGTCAAATAAAGAGGTGAGTGGAACTCTTTTGTGGATATATGGAATAGAAGTACCCAAGACCTCAATTACGGATTTCTCCTTCACAGCCTTTATTTAGCAGCAATACATTTGCTCACGAATTTCAATCTGATCAGAAGCACATATAAGAAATTGTTTTTCACAAAAGTGAAAATCTGTTCAACATAACTTTAAAAGAATGTTACATATGTGAAAAAAAAAATACACATAAGTAGAATAAAAGCAAAACTATTCGACATATATAGAATAAAGGTAGAACTGGTTAAACGGCTTGCCGTACACCATAAGGTACTATTTCCATAAAACCATTTAGCGTATATCTCTGGTCTTTGTGCCACATCAATACACATAGCAAATTATACTTGTAGACGACTGATAAAAGCCGAGATTACATTCAAGTTCAATGAAATGTGAAATTTATGGCATTTCTTTGATGGGACACATCTAACGACAGTGTTTGAACCAGCTTGTCATTTATCCCCTATCTGTCCTGCTAAAGTCCCCCAAACTCATGAGATTTGGTTTATTTTAGCCTATCAAGATTCATCAAAAGCAACCATGCTAAAAGAAACACAACGATCAATAAGAAATGTAAAATCTAGGGAATTCGCTATAAGAGGTAGACTTTAATCAGCTCCATCGATGTTTTCATCCAATGTACGATCGAGAGCTGCAACATTTTACAGTTAAATAATTAACCGTAGGTAAAATGATCAAAAATGTTATCTAAAAATATATAAAATATTTTGCTCAAAACAGACATCATAGTTGTTTAAATAGTTTAGAGTTAGTACATATACTTGAATTTCGGTTCAAGTTAACGCTGCATGACTTCTGTCCGTTTGTGTTGTCACTATTAATATTCAAGTCTCTACCTGGAGTTTCATATAACATGATTTTTAAACAAGAACAATTAACTGAACGATGATTCCTATCATATAAATAAAATCTTTATTCTTTTCTTGATAGTTTTATTTGGTGTTTAATAGTGCTTGTATGGTCTATGAATTGCTTTGTTTTTATTAATTTATAGAAGTATTAAGCCTTAATTAAACTTCAGATCTGAAGCTCAGCTTTAATTGCAAACATAAATTTCAATGAACACTTATTGAGTCGTATAGCGAAGGCCGACCTATGCACTGTGTTTGATTGTAATAAGTGTGACAACCGTGTAGGTTATGCATGGGCATGGACCAGATAAACACGTACCTTCCATCTTGTTGAACTAAGCTGTTTATTTGACCTCTGGAACAACATCAACTAGCGATGCAGGTGCTAATTTCAAACATCCAATGAATGTCTCGATCGGGAGGCAGATTCAGTTGTTACCGGCTACTATAGTATGGTGGAATTAGAGATGTTAGCGTACGATAAAGATAAAACAGTAGCCTACTACTGTTGTAGTGTGTCCATATTCACGACTGCGCTATGTACCCGATAACTAGAGAGTAAATTCAAGGATTTGCTTCAAACTTGAGAAATAGCTTCCTTCTATTGAAATAATGTATAGAATATCATTTCACCAAAATATAACTTGGATTGTAGCTGAATAGAATTGAATTTCACTAAATTCCGTAAAACAGTTCGGACGCCATTGTATACTTTCACAATACTCACGGCTATGTGCTGTGAAGATTGCAACTGGATAACAAATACATGTTAAACTGGACATGGAGATTCATCCTATTAAGACAACGGATCGTATCACATTTTAACAAATTCCGTTAAACAATAAGCCTGCCATTGCATTTTTGTGTCATTTATTGTGAGCATATTAAATTGAGAACATTTTCATAGCTTCTTCAGTCCCAGTAAAGACAACCGACGGGATTCCACTTTAACAAATTACACAAAACAGTAAGGCCCTTTGACAGTGAGTATTTTTCTAAGATTCCTACTTGTATGAACAAGGTTGGAAATATGAGCCGGCTGAAGTTGGCTCCCAGTTCCCAGTTCCTTATTCAGTTGAAGTTAGTTCCCAGTTCCCAGTTCCTTATTCAGTTGAAGTTAGTTCCCAGTTCCCAGTTCCTTATTAGCCTGAAGTTAGCTCCCAGTGCCCTATTCAATTAAATGCTACCCAAAAGCGTGTTTGCTTCACACCAAATTGGGTATCTACTGTAAATCAAGCACTATAATGTTAACAAATGTTATAATTTAAAAACCAGGTTACATTTTGCCGTATATTAACTACAAAACGTATATTTATTTATTTTTTTTATATTTTTTATGTTTGTATTTTTTACAGTGTGCAAGGTGCCACCTTACATTTTCACAGCAAACCAATACCGTGGTCAGCATGTCCAAAATATTAAGGTTTACCGTAAATTAAAGAAATACTAGTATTTAAAGTTGTAATATCATTATAGATGTATCTTTCAAACAAAGCGGGGTGCCACCCTGGATTTTGCTGTAAACAAAGACCTTCGGAAGCACTACTTTAAAATATAACCCATTAACCGGCATCCCGTCTTGTATTACCGTAAATATAAAAAACTCGAGTATCAGAACATTTCTTCAATTTAAATTTGGAATATCAATTTGGATGTATCTTTCAAACAAAGTGGGTGCCACCCTGGATTTTGCAGTAAACAAAGACCTTCGGAAGCACTACTTTTGAATATAACCCATTATCCGGCATCCCGTTTTGTATTACCGTATATATGAAAAACTCGAGTTTCAAAACATTTCTACAATTTAAATTTGGAATATCAATATGGATGTATCTTTCAAACAAAGCGGGATGCCACCCCGAATTCTGCAGTAAACTTAGACCTTCGGAAGCACTACTTTATAATATAACCCATAAACCGGCATCCCATTTTGTATTACCGTAAATATGAAAAACTCGAGTATAAAAACATTTCCTTAATTTAAATTTGGAATATCAATTTGGGTGTATCTTTCAAACAAAGCAGGTCTCACCCTGAATTTTGCAGTAAACAAAGACCTTCGGAAGCACTACTTTTGAATATAACCCATTATCCGGAACCCCGTTTTGTATTAAAGTAAAATATGAAAACCTCGATTTTCACAAAATCTTGATAGTTAAAATTTGGAGTATCAATATGGATGTATCTTTCAAACAAAGCAGGGTGCGACCCTGAATTTTGCAGTAAACAAAGAAAGACCTTTGGAAGCCCTACTTTAAAATATAACTCATTGGCCGGCATCCCGTTTCGTATTACCGTAGACAGGAACAACTTGCTTCTCTAAACATTATTCTAATTTAAAGTTGCAATATCGATATGGATGTATATTAATTACCATTGACTGAGTATATCAGGTATTTATCATAAAATAGTGCTGACCAGTGGCTGACTATCTCCTCATTTAGCAATATATGAATTACCGCTGGCTGAGTATATCTGCTATTTAACACGAAATGCTGCTAACCAGTGACTGACTATCTCCTAATTTAGCAATATAATAATTACCACTGACTGAGTATATCTGTTATTTAACATAAAATGCTGCTAACCAGTGACTGACTATCTCCTAATTTAGCAATATAATAATTACCACTGACTGAGTGTATCTGTTATTTAACATAAAATAATGCTGACCAGTAACTGACTATCTCCTCTTTAGCAATATATGAACTACCACTGGCTGGGTATATATGCCATTTAACACGAAATACTGCTGACCAGTGACTGACTCTCATCATTTGGCAATATATTAATAATTACCATTGACTGAGTATAGCTGCTTTTTAATATAAAATAGTGCTGACCAGTGACTAACTATCTCTTCAGTCAATAGGAAGGAAATAACGAGTAGCTGTCTATTTCTCAAGCTGTATTGGATTCTACTGAGTAACGCTTCACGCACGATGTACCAGCCGTATTATAGAAAACACCTTAAACATTGCGTTAGAATAGTGTAAAACGTCTTTCTAAGAATCTTGAGAAAACTATTTTTTCACTTTATCTCTGAAGGCTTTGTAGATACTTTTGGTTTGTTTTATTGCGTAAAGATTGAGATGGTAATCCGCTCCATTTAATGTGTCTTTAATTAGTAGTTTGACATGAAAACTCCATTAGTACAGAGAATGAAGACGTTTTAAAACCCTTTGAGATTATACATTGAGAAATCCAATTAAGAATGATATTGATTAGTTTTGTTAAACGACAATCCCCACTCTTTTCCCTGGCCGAGTTCTGCTTTGGTATAAACACAGATGAGTTAAAGCCGCCCCAGCTGCCATACAAGTAGTTGAAATTCTTAAAAAGCAAAACACAGGAATTAAGGCAGAACGCGCCTGTATATGTTAGAAGCTGCGCTGCCTGGAGCGAGAATTGCTATCAGAACAGAGAAGGTGATACGGATCGAAAGGGCTTGGAGGTGTGGATCCCATTGGTTGACGACTGTTCTGTAAAGCAGGTATGTCGGCCAGCCGGCTGAGTCTCGCACTATCTGGTCAGTGCCAATACTCAGCGAGCAGGCGTCCACAAGCTCTCCAGGATATGGTTGCTCAGTTGATACTAAGCTTGTTCAAATATGCGACATAGGGATATTCAATGGATTAACCTTCGATACAAAAGTAAAACGCCAGTACATATCTGATGAGAAAACATCCGAGTGCTGGCTGCACAAAGGGAACTTTTTCCCACAAAGAGGTAAGATATATTATTCTCTCATTCTGATACATTTGGTTATTATTGTACATCATTTAATTTATTTGTGGAATCCAATTGTATGGACCAGATTGCTCCTATAAATGATTATCCCACACAGTGTATAAAGCGTATGTTATTTAATTAATTTGCTGTGGGGTTGTTTACTCGACAATTCGTTAGCACGAATCAAACCAGATTTAATATCCCATTGACATAACACATTGGTCAAATTTTGAAATTCCGTAATTTGAAAAACCTTTTCGCCGCTGTTATTAGCGAATTGGTGTTATTTTTTTTAATACAAATTTAATTTTGGGGTTAAATGAGGAACTTAGCTTTGGGTTACCGCTATATACTTTAAAGTTAAACCGATTATTCATGTTTAACCGGAACGTTTTCTTGTCGTCAATGGGAAGGAAATCTTAAACCGATTCAAACGTAATACCAGTTTACATCTCCATTTGCAATGGCTATTATATTAACTGACACCATAAGAACCAATAAAGTAAGCATTTATTGTTCTTAAATACGCCTGAAACTAGGATGTTATTAAACGCAACACATCAGTAAACAATGCTTTATAGCGCAACGGAACACCCGAGGAAAGCTTGGGGTTGTCCGATGAATCAATATCTCAATGTATTCATAAGACTATCTAATCGGTTGTTTGCTGCAATAGATTGACAAAAGAAACCCAATTTCGCAGAGGAAGCTAATGGTTAATATGAGGTCAATTTAAGGTGATCCGGATCTTAAAACAAATTCCTGTTCTGGGACTTGACATCATTCACAGTTCATGTACTTCAAGCCAATTAAATGACATTTGTTGATTCGAAGCAAACTATTTATTATTATCCGTGAAACGATTAAATTCGGGGTAAAGAGATGTAACTCTAACGAAATATAATAGCATAACCGCAACAAAATAATTAGGAAAATTACCCTGGGGAGTTTGGAGTAATATTTGGTAAATACCATGGCACATTTAGGCTAGTGTTCTTCAGGAGTTCTGATGGCAAAATTAAGCTATAACCGGACAACTAAAAAATTCCTCCAAGAATTCTGATGTTAACGTTAGGTAATATCCTGACAGTTTGAGGCTAATGCACTCCAGTAATTCTGATGTTAATATTTGGTAATATCCCTGAAATCTAAATATAATGACCTCCATGGATTTTAGTGTCAACATTAGGTAATACCCAGGCAGTTTGGGGCAAATTACTGCCAGAAAATCCTATGTTAATATTTGGTTATATCTTGGATATCTAAAGATAATGACCTCCAGGAATTATTATGTTAACATGTGGTAATACCCTGCCAGTTCTAAACAAATAAACTCCAGCACTTCTGATGTTAAGATTCGGTTATATCCTGGACACTTAAAATAATGCCCTCCATGAATTATGATGTTAAGATGTGGCTATACCCTGACAACTGTGTTCGTTGGTGTAAACTGGGAGTTCACAAATTCAGTGAGAGTTGGTTTCAAAATTTGGTAATAAGCAGCTAACGGGGAGATAACGACTTCAATAAGAGTTGGTTTCAATATTAGGTAATACGCAGACAACTGGAAAATACCTACTTCAATGAGAGTTGGTTTCAACATTTGGTCATACGCAGACAACTGGAAGATACCTACTTCAATGAGTTGGTTTCAACATTTGGTCATACGCAGACAACTGGAAGATACCTACTTCAATGAGAGTTGGTTAACATTTGGTCATACGCATACAACTGGAAGATACCTACTTCAATGAGAGTTGGTTTCAACACTTGGTCATACGCAGACAACTGGAAGATAACGACTTCAATAAGAGTTGGTTTAACATTTGGCCATACGCAGACAATTGGGAGATTAATGACTCCAATGAGAGTTGGTTTCAACATTTGGCCATACGCAGACAATTGGGAGATAATGACTTCAAGAAGAGTTGATTTCAACATTTGGTCATATGCAGACAACTGGGAGATAGCGACATCAAAGATAATTAGATAACGAATTCAATGAGATTTGACTTCAAAATTTGGCTGTACGTTGACAACTAGAAGATAACGACTTGGAACTTTCAGGACAGCTTGTATAATTTTATTTCAATCCGTGGTCTAAATTGAACTTCGATTTTTCCAAACATTTGTTGTTACTTAACCACATCTATTAATACATTGTTTATTACTTATATATATATAAGTCCATGTTGATGTAAAGAGCCTAGCACCGTGGTCAATTTTCATTTTTTTTTAGTGTCGCAGTGTAATAAATCAAGGTTATGCGATTTGATCAATCGGATCATATGAGAACAACCGCCTTGCAACATGACTCTAGCTGGTGTTTTTTGGATTCATGCTTTACTGGCTTTGTGTTTATACGGCTGAGAATTGATGCACAAAACACATGGGACTTTACTGGAGCTCCGCCACATGTATGCCCATCATGATCAATTCAGTTAAATGATGCAGCCAGCTGCGGGTGGTTTCCAACTAATTACTATACTTGATTGGGAAAAAGCACTGCCTCGAAATAAATGGTTGATATATTAACGCACGATGACAAGCTCTCTCACAGGATTTTCACAATCTGTAAAACAAGACCTACTGATTTACAATTAAGAATCTATCCTGTTTATTTTATTTTAAAGTCGAAATGAGCGTTAAATCTACATTTACTGTCATCTCTTTTATGTTTTATTTTATTTTCCGGGCTGTAAATTGCATGGGTGCGCCTCTAGGCTCTAATAACAGTGCCCTATTCGGCTTTAATGGTATTATAGCTACAATGGACGTGAAGTGAATTGCTCGAAAATTAATATAGTAGGCCCTTAATGTACCTGAACAGTTGACTGTAACGAAACTAATTCATATTTTCGTCAATAAAAAATTAAGACTAATTAAATTTAATATCACATGAAATATTTATAAAAGAAACATGATGTGTTTTTGTACAACATAAAAAATGTGTTCGTTACTAGGAAATAATAAGATGGGAGTAGGTTCACTTAGTAAAACTAATAACCTCCGATATCTTCAAATAGTCCTGGATATTGAAGAACCCTCAAAGGGAATAGAGAATTAATATCGACAAGGAGTACAAATCTCCCCGAACCACGACCAGATCAGATATTAGTATAACATCTCGTTCTTTAAATCAGCCGATTGAAACCTGGTCCTTAGAAGACAATCGATCCTTCTTCGGGAACAGTATCATCAGGTGTATATGAGTTTTCACTCCAATATTTCATGTCTTTTAGACTGCAAAAGGAAGTACGTACAAACATGTAGGGAACCAATTCCCAAATGTAAATATGACTGCCATACATACAGTAACAAATTAAAGCCGAATTCAGGGACTGATAACCACTACAATCATCATAGTAGTCATAGTACAGTCATCAGTCTAACGTGCTTCATAAAATAACTGGATTAAATCAAATGTTCTACAAATAGTGCATGTTTTAGAAAAAAATATCCCGATCTCTCAGCTTGCGACTTTAAGTGTTGATGAGCATTAAGTGTTGATAGGGCCAAGCCAGCGCTGATTATTGAAAACGCGCCTTCTAGCGATAGATAGGGAAATCTAGAAATATCGTGTAACCAGAATGTATCATTTAGCTTGTCAATGCAGACTGGGAACTTAGCGATAAACCCGCGCCATCACTATCTCACCAGGAAGTGAAGCGGGTTCGTCTTTTAACCATATAATTTTTAAAAATCCGATATTTCTAAATTTGGAAATGTGTTACGTAAGTCATTTAAACTGGATTGATCGACAAGTGAATAACATCACATCATAGTCCCGATGTATCTAACAGGTCTAATACGCTGATGACGACCGCACAATTTACGCCGTTATAGCGATTATCTCTACATTCAAATGATCCTGGTTGAGGGCCAAGCGGACCTCGAATAACATTAATTGGATGTGGATTATGTATAAATCATGCTTAAGCTCAGTCGTATATATTTCTACCGTTTGGCAAAGATTAAATTTTACCCTTTAGGCGTCAGTAGATTATGACATTCCAATTGCGCTATGAAAGTCCTCTGAATGTCAGAATGTCGTTCAAACTTTGTGATGGCTGGTTCGATGCTTCTACGTGATAGACTTCTTGTAATACCGAATGTATTTGTCCTAATGTTTGACTCAAGTTTTATTAGTGGTAAACATTTAGCGAAACACTCGATCATTGTATTATAAACCCTCTGTGACAATGGTCCGGCCTCTGATTTACAACAGAACATGTTCACGTGAGGAGGTTTACGTGTCTGTTTTATCTGAGTGAATAGGAGATCACTTTGACTGGCAGAAGAATAACGCGCAAATGTTACACACTCCAGCCTGCAAAACTATTATTATTTCACGTCATCGATAGCATTTTTGACCAATCACAACAAAACAATTTTACCATAGCAATATCTTAAATAGTTATATCCAATGTTCCATGAACGCGCCAAATCATTTTAATGAACAGGCCTTACAATTAAAGAATCTGTCGTAGTATACATGGAATCAACAAGCAGTAAATGGTACTTTTTGGATGTAAGAATTCCCAGATAGGTTGATTTCTTCAAACTTGGCGCCTTTTGAATAATTGCTTTAATATTTCAGAAAACCGTAGCGGACGATCAATTTAGGTCGATTTTACTAGCTACAGTCGTTTTGTTGTGGCGAAACTGCAGATTTTGAAACGCGCATCACCAACGAAACCACTTTGAATCATCGTGTAGACAGTCAGACGAACTACCTACTCACGTTACTGTCTTCCAGGTATAAAATCAATAAATACTCGGTTACTTTATGCCAAGAAAAGTCTATATATACTTGGTTACTGTCTCCCAGGTGAAATCTATATATATATATATATATATATATTCGATCACAGTCTTCCAGATAAAATCTATATAAACTCGCTTACTGTCTCCATTGGTAAAATCTACATATACTCGGTTACTCCAACAAGATCCATACGCATATACTCGGTTACTCCAACAAGACTCATACGTATATACTCAGTTACTCCAACAAGATTCATACGCATATACTCGGTTACTCCAACAAGATTCATACGCATATACTCGGTTACTCCAACAAGATTCATACGGATATACTCGGTTACTCCAACAAGACTCATACGCTTGGTGGATAAAGACTGCTTACGGCATTGATTTGTCTACTGAAGTCAAACATATTCAGCTGGAGTCCAAATGAGCGTTTTCCATATAAAATCTATATATATCAGGTTATATTCTTTCCGGTAAAATCTATATATTTTCGGTTATTGTCTCCCATGGCAAAATATATGTATGCTCGGTTACTCTCTCTGTGGTAAAATTGATGTATACTCGGTAACTGCATCCTAGGTAAATTCTATATAAAATAATATCTGCAAAAATGCAGACTGCTTTTTCTTATCCGGTGTTATATGCTTATACAATTTATGGATAAACACTTCTCGGTTTGTGATAGAACACATCGTTGCGCTCTATCACAAAACAAGAAGTTGTTATCCAGAAATTGTATAATTATGTAACCCCACTTCTTAATATAGTTCAAAACTTTTACCTGTGGAATATTTTATTTATTATTAATACCAACAATAAAATCAAAATCCACGTAAAATTTCTGATATTTCGGAAACCAGTTTTCAGCGCACAGAGAGACTCGTTGCATTATATCCTTGGTGGAATTGTAAACAACAACACCTGTATCCGCTTTATCTTTTATAATAAAATGTGACTTTTGGAGGTAAAAATGTATATATTTGGTTCTGTTGCATTTATTGTTGAATGAATAGACTTGCCGATACTGATCAACATACACCTGATGTTGTTTTTCGCACGATTTGTCACATAACCGAGCGTATAAATATTTTTCAAACCTTCAATTAGCAAGTTATATACCTATTATACCCTGCCGTGGATCGAGTCATAATTTTAGTTTGACCAAAAGATGTTAGCCAGTAAAAAAGTTATTGGATTCATAATGTTGAATTTATCAAGTGTGAAATTCACTACCCTATCTCCTCACATTGTAACCTCCTTTTTTAACAATCCAATCTCTGACATTTCTGACATAGCGGTTGTGAGTACATTGATGTCTTCGACAAATTTGCAGTTTACAGCGGGCACACATCATCATTCTATCATGAATATAACAGTTACGGTTGCCTGTTAGTGTGTACTGGTTCATTTTAAAAGTCAGCGTTTTTTAGTGTGATTGCAAAGCATGAGTTTAAACAGTCTCTTTGATTTACATCGTCGATTAACCCTCATGGATTATAAGAGTTGCATCATTTTTCTCTATTCATTCGAGTTATAACTCCAAGGAACTATGGGGTTTTTTTTTCTTGGGTTTATAAATCTTGTTAATAATTTAAGTAAATTCTGTGGATTGTATGGTGTAATTTTATTTTGATAAAACTCCCGAAAAATAGGGGATAATCAGCATAAAGATGGATCCGTGATACCTAAGGGTTGGAATCTCGAGGTAGGTCCACGAATAACGATTCGAATGGATTGTTGACATTCAACAGACATCACCCGAACACATCTCTATATATTGACTCCTATAGAGAGACCATGCGACAAAACGCTGCTCAGTTGTATTCTGACCTAGCCTCATATGTTGAATTTTTATTGGTATGAATATCATACACCTATCAACGACGCTCTATTGCGCAACAGCCACGTGTATTTGATATGATAGTTTCAAACATCTTCAGACTCCAACATTTGATTAAAACCGTCGCAGACTAAACCTCCTTGCCTTGTGTAAATCTCGCCTGCGTTGAAAAGCTAAATGGAACTTGATCTTTACAAAATGAGACACCACAAAATAGTACCACGACTAAATTTGGATATTATTTAAATTTAATATACAAAACGTGCACTTGGTCATTTTTATAAGTGGATTTTGAGCACTGTTTTCCGTCATTATTGTTGCCTCTTAATTGTAGTAGACTCCTGCTGTCGTTGAATCGGCTTACTCTATTGCCCGGTGCATTAAGGGGGAAAACCCCAGATCGGATAAAATTATGTGCCCTAAGTCGGCTTGGATAATATGATAAAGGTTTCTACTGTGCCAAGGAGTATACACCCATGTCTTAACATTGGCTCGCCAATATGATTAACAGCTTGAAGCATGGCTGATTGAAGGGGCAAAACACGGGACAGTTGTTTTTGTTATGTTGTATTTAAGGTATCACCTCATTTTTCTGATTTATTTAATTCAATTCACCTGGTCAATTTCATTATTTTCGTGTTACGTGCAGTGCAATATTCATTGAAGTAATCAAACCTCAAAACTGTAGTGTGCAGACATCACTCAATAAAGTCTGGTCAGGGTCGAAGAGAGAAATAACAAAAAGTGTATTACACTGCAGTGAAATATCACTTAACGCGTAAAAAAAATCCTTGTATTTCATTATTATACAAATAAGATTGATTATTTAACTACATGTTGTTCTCTCTACTTCCCCCAAATACTTCTATGCTATAGTAAAAATACTTATTAACCAGGTGGAGTCGAAGCAGTGCATTCCCTGTACGATATTTACCTAACTTGAGCTATCAGCTAGAGCATTGGATAAGGTTAATTTTTCCTGGGGAATTATTGCACTGAAATTCGTACAACGGGGCGTATATCTAGATACGGCGCGAATACCTTGGTGTTAAGCATGCTGCCTGGGAGTCGTTGGTCAACCGTTTGTTATACAGTCCAGTCAACTACCTGGCTCGTTCCTTCTCTTTCGCGCTCATTACTGCATGTGTATATTATTCTGTATTGAAGCGCATTGTATGCACAGAGCACAATTAACTATGTCACGCTTCGTCCATTTATTATTCATCATGTGAATAGTTAATGTCATCACGGCTAAGTGGCATATGGCCTACGGACAGACTGTTTTACTTTTCAGGTGGTTTAGCGGATGCGACTGTGGCTATCATCTGTGTGTGTTTTATGGTTTCGTGTTATTCTATTTTATCTGTGAAATTTCACTCGGGTGAATGTTATTCTAGCAATTATTAACTTGTTTTGGTTGAGAGATTTCTTGAAATAATTCAGTTCTCTTAATTTTTGTTATATTGATAAATATATTTCAATCTCGCATCAGAGATCTCATCCATCATATGGTAGATTGATGACAAGTAGTTACAATCAGCATCATATACAAGGCACATGCTTTATGTCAGAGCTAACTACAGGGGGAGGGGAGTATTATTGACTAAAAGTCCCAGAAACGGAGCTGTGGCCATGCGATAAAACTACATCAATGATCATTCCAGCTGTACTCCGATTGGCCATTGTTCCATTACAATGCGTTGTCGCAATAACACCTCCCAGCGCTCCACTGTTTTTCCAGCACTGGGTAAAAGTACTCCATCATATTAGCACTTAGTTGGGCAGGTAACTTAATGTTAACGACTTTGCCGGAAATCTCAGGTGAACAGAAATGCCCGTTGATTGAAAGCAGATCGATTGGTATCAGTGCTAATTCAACCCCTATTCACCACTGTGTAACAAACAGTAACATGGTTTGCCCTGACTGGGGAATCCGTGTGAACAGTAGGTCCCTATACATCTCTAGAAAACCCGTGCATTTTGCATTCTTCATAACATTTCTGTTGTACCAAGCTATGCTTGAATTTGCTTGAATCATTGTCAACAGGAAGGAAGTAGGATAGAAAATAACATTAATTGGTGACAAGCTTTATGCCAGAATCTATGTTTTGATTAATATGTGTTTATATAGATCAGTAAAACTGTACTAATTAACCGAACACCTGCTGTGATCTCTGGAATATAGCAGAGATGGAGTCCTGAGACTCAGTTCCTTCAGTTATTGGATATCTTTGTTAACGTGGGCACTGTCACTTCCGGTAAACGCTAGCTTAAGAAACTATATTTTTCTCTTTTCCAGACATGGCATAGAAGGAAAATAGAGAGTCATTACGATCCAGCATCGGATGTCTAACTAAACAGACAGCCATTCTTGAAATAATTGAAAGCGGTCTAGAGAACCGGAAGTCATTCCATTGACCATTAGTTGAAGACGCCGAGTGAGACAAACCACTGGTTGATTCATCTCATCTATTCGATAGACATCATTACCTCAACCAAAAACAGCTTTTGAAAAGGTGAATAGAAGACTTAATTCAGAGTCGAGTGTGAGTTTCATTAAGAGCTATTATCTGGCTACTAAAACCAAAATGAGCCAATCAGGAAGACAATCTTACGACTATCGGTATCTACACGTATTATAATTAAACTGCTGTATTCACGAAGCGGTTGCAGTATTTTATTCTAACAATTATTTCGTCAGTTTCTGTCATCCCATCACCTTAAACTAACATGGAGTATGCCATAGAGAAAGATACCATGGCACACGCCGATACTAATAGTGTGGTATATGTGAATGGTCGGAGTGTGTCTGATGATGACGAAGAGTACAAACAGTTCTATGAAACGGCCAAGATAGTGACTGGTCTTTTCTGTTATCCTATTGTCTGTCTGGTTGGCTTACTGGGCAATTCCTTGACACTTGTGGTGCTATGTCAGCGGAATATGGCAACTACCACAAACACTTTCTTAACAGCGTTAGCAGTGGCCGATACTATCAAACTGTTAAACGATGTGCTGTATTTTGGTGTGATTCTTCACGAAAAACTGGACCCTGTGGAAGGAAAAGAAGCAATGGTTCATTTATATCCGTTTGCACATTATGTCTTTAATATGTCTGTTTGTGTTAGTGCCTGGTTGACAGTTTCTGTGGCTGTTGAGAGATATATTTATGTCTGCCACCCTGTGAAAGCCAGGCAGATCTGTACGATAGATCGGGCCCGCAAAACCAGCTTATGTGTGTTTGCTTTCATGGTTTTGGTCAGCCTTCCGTCAGCTCTCCGGTACGAGACAATAGCTACAGTTAATGACCAAACAAACCTTACAACCGTTGATATACAGCTAAGTGTCATCGGGGTGTCACATTCATATAAGGTTTACTTTTGGCTACAAAATTTTCTTAGATCAGTGATACCATTGCTAATTCTTATTTGCCTGAACGCATGCATAATCTTAAGCTTACGACACACAAGGGTTCAGGGACGTACTGTGTCAGGTAGAAACCGTATTACCTGGATGCTTATCGCCATTATTTTTGTGTTCCTAATCTGTGTAACTCCGGATGCAATCATGTCTATGTTCTTCGGATACGGATATTATGAAGATACTTACTTAGTGAAAGGAGTGCGTGAAATTACTGACCTTCTCCTGCAAGTCAACTCGGCTGTCAATTTTATTATTTATTGTTCAATGAGCCGCCCGTTTCGGGATACTTTCATGGTTAAATTTTGTTGTCGTCCTTTACCGATAAGTAGTTTTCAGACTGAGTATCAAAGCACTATGCGCTGTTCTGTCCGTCGACCAATCGTTAGAGCTGACAATGATGGGGAATTTGTATAGTGAGTGAATCAGTGGTGTATCTCATATAGTGTTAACAAACCTGTCTTACGCTCTCAATCAGATGTGTGTATCATAATCTGTATCAGATACTTAATGGTCAATAAGTTATCCTGTTTTGTTTCTCCCTAATATAGGGATCTTCCCATTGACGAATACAAACATTTTCTGTAGCCGTGTCTCTCGCATAGTTTTATTATCAATCAAATCTGAATGTACCGTATCGTCATTGTGTACAGTTCGTGCTTGATACAAACAAATTAGCATTTGTTCTGCTTATGGTGATATCAAAGAGAACGTTACAGCAGGTTATACACGTGATCCTTGATAGATAACACGTTTTAAATGAATGTTTAACACTTACGTCCTAAATAACATTATATCCTTAATCAAATGCGATCGAACTAACTGTTTATTCTAGGTGTCCAACTCTCAATAAGAATGTTTCGATAACAAACTCAACCTTTATTTCCACCTAATCAGATATAACTACAAACTTTAGACATATATATGCATAACATCATCTGTTGATTAACGGTGCGACGTTTCGACATAGACCCTTATCGTCTTTACGAATCCATGTCCAAACGTCCTGTCGTTTATAAACAGACGTTGCTATCCATGCACCTGCCTATGTTACAAGTTATGACAAAATTCTAAATATACCACTAAGTATAAGCAGTGAATCTGATAAACTTTTATTACGCGAATAAAAAACCCCAACTATTTCACAAGTTTAAAATCAAAATTGGGGCGACTCAAAAGCGAGAATATTAATAGAGTTGAGGGTTCAGGGACCGCCAAGACTCCGTAACCTTGGAGGGACTATAATGTCAGTTGAGGGTTCAGGGACCACCAAGACTCCGTAACCTTGGAGGGACTATAATGTCAGTTGAGGGTTCAGGGACCACCAAGACTCCGTAACTTTGGAGGGACTATAATGTCAGTTGAGGGTTCAGGGACCGCCCAGGCTTCGTAAGCTAGGAGTGACTATAAATGTCAGTTAAGGGTTCTTGGGCAGCCCAGGTTTCGTAAGCTCGGGACTATAATGTTAGTGAAAGGTTCAGGGGCCGCCCAGGCTGCGTAAGTTCAGGGATTATAATGTCAGTTGAGGGTTGGGCTGCCGAGGCTCCGTAACCTTGGAGGGACTATAATGTCAGTTGAGGGTTTTAGGGCAGCCCAGGCTCCGTTAGCTCGGAGGGACTATAATGTCAGTTACGGGTTCTTGGGCAGCCCAGGCTTCGTAAGCTCGGAGGGACTATAATGTAAGTGAAGGGTTTAGGGGCCTCCCAGGCTCCGTAAGCTCGAAGGGACTATAATGTTAGTTGAGGGTTCAGGGGCCGACCACGCTCCGTAAGCTCGGAGGGACTATAATGTCACAGATTCGTTTTAATCCATTTTCTTGGAGTACATTCTATCGCCAGCAACAGTTTTACTTTTTTGTATATTTTCGCTTTTTCTCATGTAAAATTAAATGAAAGCGCTGAAAGGGTTTTATTAAATGAGGGTTGGGCTATACTGTCAGATAGGTGAGGGTTCAGGGGCCGCCGGAAGCCTTGAGAACGAGAAATGACGGCTAGACAATCTCAACTAATTTTGTCAATGATCTTGGGTCAATCGTTTTGATAAGATCAATCTGAATGTCTGTAGTTTATAGGAAAAGAAACTCAATATGAACAAGGGACACAGGACTAGCAACTAGTTTATACATCGTCTGATTAAGATTTGTTCTTGCATCAAGTTATTCCGGAAGACTGTCTTTTCAGCAGAACACTAACCTATGCAAGTGCTTTGACACACACCTGTTATATTTTGAATACAAATAACACTATGACATGTAGACCAACGTCGCAATTCCAACAAATGATAAGATAAGCATGTTAAGTTTTATCCATCGTCTTTTAATTGACTCTGACCAAGAACTGGAGATTAATTATGTTTTAATTAGAGATAGCAGATATGATTAGTAGGAATGTCTTTAACGTCCTGACATGCTCACAGAGCCGCCGAATAGAAGAAATATGTTGTCATAACTAGAAATTCTAAACTTTGGTGGCTGCCTCAATGATGCACGAAGAAACGTAGTTTGTATTTGATCTTTCCAACCTTACGACGTGATAAAACAATTTCTTCAATCCGATGGTCTTTATGCGTTTCAGCTTTAGCTTAGACGATCCTAGAAATTCTAATGGCGATAACAGAATTTGATGCCGAAGTAAAAGGCAAATAAATGAAGAAAGCCACTGGCAAAATTAATGATAAAATCTGTATTTCGGTGTTCGACGAGGTTAAGCAAGGTTTCACCTTGCGTGCATAATATAGTTTTGTTACATCTCCACCACTATTCGCTCTTAACTTTAACTTAGACCTACTGTCTCTCGACACTCTCGTTGAATTATATATTGTCGCTTAGTATTTTCGCTGGTCTAATTGAGCTAAATCGTCACCATAGACAATTCCGTGCCCTTTACAATCGGTGGAAA
Organism: Mopalia muscosa; assembly: GCA_031763545.1. Classification (NCBI taxonomy): domain Eukaryota; kingdom Metazoa; phylum Mollusca; class Polyplacophora; order Chitonida; family Mopaliidae; genus Mopalia; species Mopalia muscosa. The sequence goes on from JARFOD010072761.1 coordinate 26,416, forward strand.
CATGGTGATCTTCGCACCACACAAATGTCTCAGTATTCAAATGTCAGTGTCAAACTAACTCGTTTGGGGCGGTGTTATGAAACTCAATAAACAAAAAGCCGGCTTTGTCAGATTAGCTGACTGAGACTTCATGAACCCTTGAGGATGTAATCCCAATACATACACCATTTCTGTTTAGATTGAATGGAAATTAGCAAAGTTATTAATCGGAGCGAGAAGTTCCCAGACAGTTCACGGTGTAGTTGATACCCGGATTACAATAAACCCATCAATCATATATGCCGTTCAATCCATTCCTTTCTTCCGCAAGCGGTTCGTTTTATTGAAAAAATTGCCTATCACATCTTTCTCTCAATGAAAAACCCTGTGTGATCACGACTGTACTATTTAACAATGTCTATCAGAAAAGAAGGTAGGACGGGAAAATGATAAAAGTCAATAGAAATATGTATTAACAATTCCACCAAATGCAAGCATTGTAAATCCTGTAATCTTCATGACTTCAAATTGATAAACCTTACATCAAGTATATTTTGAAAGCACTACATTTGTCTAGCATTTTGTGGGTACTTCTGTTGTTGACGCTGTGACATAAATAGTTAAGCATAAGGTGTGCCACAGATTGCGAAACACTAGGTGTGCCACAAATTGTGCATCATATGGTGTGCTAGAAAGCATTAACATAAGGTGTGCGAACAATTTAGTAACATAAGATTTGCCACGAATTGTGTTACGTTAGGTGTGCCCTGAATTGTGTAACATTAGGTGTATTACACATTGTGTAACATTAGGTGTATCACACATTGTGTATCATTAGGTGCGCCACACATTGTGTAACATTAGGTGTATCACACATTGTGTAACATTAGGTGTATCACACATTGTGTAACATTAGGTGTGCCACGAATTGTGTAACATTATGTTCCATAAATTGTGTTACATATAAAGGTGCGCCACAAATTGTGTAGCATAAGCGGTGTCACAAATTGTGTAGGGTAAGATGTGCCATGAATGGTTTAACATAAGTTGTGAGAAAAATTATGTAGCATAAGACGTAACAAAAGGTGGGCACAAAAGCCGCGGTTCCAAAAGTTGTATCGCATAAGGTGTGCCACAAGTTATGTAACATAAGGTGTGCCACCAATTGTGTAACAGCTTTGGTAGTAAAACAGAAGCGGAATAGCAGTATTGATACAACAATTGCCTTACAACAAAGCCGGTACAGCAGTGGTAGTACAGTAGTGTCGGTACAGCAGCGTTGAGACAGTAGTGTGCACAGCAGTGTTGAAACAGCAGTGTAGGTATAGCAGTGACGAAACAACAGTTGTGCAACAGCATTGCTGTTACAGCAGTATCGACACAGTGGTTGTGGTACAGCAGTAAGGGAGCGATGGCTTACAGCAGTGGAGGAACAACAGTAACAATACAATAGTGGAGGCCAAGGAGAGAGATACAACAGTGGTGGTATAATTGTGACGGTACAACAGGGGCATTAAATAAGACGCGATACAGCAGTGGCGATACGAAGGTGGTGATGAAACTGCAGTGGTGATGCAACAGTGGCGGCACAGCAGTGGTGGTACAGCATTGCTGATGCAACAGTGGCTTTACAACATTAGCGTTACAGCAGTTGTAACACAACAGTAGCGATGCAACAGTGGCGGTACAACAACAGTAGTGATACAAAAATGGCGATAAAGTAGAAGCGGTACCACAATGGGGGGCACAGCAGTGCAAAAATTATACAAAAATTAATTTATTAAAATAAACGTTAGAACTAAATAGTTTTAGCAGATTTCCCAGAAACACAGCTATAAACCTATGCTACAGATAAATTCTATTGACGTATTAAGCCAACGTTGTATATGACAGGCTTGGTGTAACAATTAATTGCATGCATTTTTTTTGTCAGACATATATCCGTAGAAATCGGTTAGTTGCATGATACGTGTCTGTCTAAAGCATATGTTGTTATACTTTCAAAACAGAATATGTGCACTCTGGCCGTCTGACATATTGGATGAATGGTGTTCTTTACACTATAGCCGGCGCATTGTATAATCTATTTTCAGTACAGGCTGCTTACATTCGGGGTCGGGGGGGTGGGGGGGGGGGGGGGTCGGGAAAAGCGTGCTGATATAGACCTTAATCTGCCTGCAATTTATCTGCTGGTGTGGACGGCACAATCAACAAGACCCTGCCGTTTATCCATCGTACAATACCCTAAGGAAAACATCATTATTTTTTGTAAGAGCGGTTTCCCTTGAGACCAAATTGACGCCAATATAGATTATCTTGAGACCTTGAATCCACAGAAAAATTAGTGTCCTTGATTTTAAAATATCCCTCAAAGTACATTGAATCTTGGGTTCACTGTCTCATTTAACCGTGCAAAGAGCAATGGCTTTGTCGTGTGAAGCGATCTTACCTGTTAGTAACTACCGCTAAGAATTATCTAACCTGTTTATGGCTAAGACTTAAAAAACAAGCGTACCTGTTCGTGATCACCAGTAAGAACGATCTTTGTGACTACCACAAAAAACGATCAAACCTTTTGTGACTACCGATAAAAACGATCCTACCTGTTTGTGGCTAGCACCTATAACGATCGCATCTGTTTGTGACTATCGCTAAGACCAATGTTACCTGTTCGTTATTATCCATAAGAGTGATCTTACATGTTTATATCCTCTGTGAAGGGCGACCTTACCTGTTTGTGACTAAAGCTAAGAAATATCTCACCTGCTCGTGATCACCACTAAGAACGATCTTACCTGTCTGTGGCCTCCGCTAAGAACTACCTTACGTGTTTGTGATTATCGCTAAGAGCAATCTTACCTGTTTCTGATTATCGCTAAAACCAATCTTACCTGTTTATGACTATCGCTAAGACCTGTTCTTTATCACTACTAAGAACGGTCTTTTCTGTTTGTGATTATAGCGCTTAGAACAATCTAGCCCGTTAGTGACTACAGCTAAAACCATTCGATCAAACCTTGTTTGCGACAATCACTAAGAATCAGCGGAATAGAGAATTCCGCGAAGAGAAAAGAAGTGGAGCGGAAGGGAGTCGAACCCTCGACCTCTGCATTGCGAACGCAGCGCTCTCCCAACTGAGCTACCGCCCCGAGAATCCCCGATTTTAGGGCCCCTAGCGCCGAGTGTCCAGGCAGACGCCCGCGCGGGAGATTCGCCGATGCGTGTGCCGAGTCGCGTCACACCGTGCAAAGCTGCCGGGCAAAGTCTCCGGCGAACCTCCACTACCGTTCG
>JARFOD010072762.1:0-21631 GCA_031763545.1 Mopalia muscosa
TTTTTCATTTTATTTTCAGATTTTCCTTTCTAGTTGGTGTCTAGGATAAATGCTATTGTTCAATATTTGGTTGAAGATTGAACATGTTAGCAGAGATTAAATTCCAGACACTTCAAAATTTTACTTTGTGCAACTAAAAACAAAATTGATTATCAAAAAGAGTTATTGGACCTGAAATACTCGCCTATAGTAATTATGTATTTAACCGAAAAATTAATACAAAAATAAAAAATAAAAATCAATGTATTCCAAGATAACAGCGACATTTAAAAATGATAATCAACATTATAAGTTTTTCAGTGACACTTGGATTTCTGTCAAGTTTAAAACAAATGAATCTTTTAACAATCTAGATAATCTCTCAGATGCAACTTTTTTAATTCACCTTAATGTTGAGTTGTTGTCAGTGGTATATACATAAAGGTATAGACAATATAAACACCAGATAGAGAAAGATAGAGAAAGATAGAAAACAAAAACATACAATTACAGCTGTTGGATATACTGACTTTCATGAGAACCAATTACAGGATATATATCTTGGGCAATAGGAAGGTTTCTCAGAATTTCAGATGTTTTTAAATTAAATAAAAGCGTTGAAGACATTTAGATGGACTTCAAATGAGTGAATACAACAAACAATAGCAAACCAGGTCTGAACCTTCAGAGAAAAGCGACACTGAGGGTATGTTATAAAGTTCAGATGTAATGAGAATGGAACATTGCTGATACAAAACAAAACGAATTGTCTTGGCAATGTTAAGGCTCTGTTTTTTGTAAAGTCATAAGTGTACCAATCAAACCTGTATTAGAAAAAAAGGTATAATTTCTTTCTTTTATATAAGTGTTTTGTATAATGTGTTAATCCTTGAAGCAATCTAAAAGCTATGTTTAAAACCAAATATTTAGGGATAGTACCCATGAAAACTATGAGAGCCAAAATTTATCTACATTAACACTCCCAAAAAATTATGCAACCTACACAGTTTACATAGTATTTACACAATTTAAAAAATATACTATTCAGAACTAGCATCAAGTCTGGTGATTTTTGCAATGGGACAGGCTACTTTTTGTAAAAACAGTCCAATACTTAAATATACCGAGCCTATACCAAAGCCAAAAACAAATAGGTGAAATCATATTTCATCTTTTAAATTTACTTTTTTTTATTTCGATATCAGATGTATGGTAAACGAATTGTTCTGTTTTAGTACTCTTGCTGGTTCTCAAAGAAAAGGAGTTTGTGCAATTTGATGCTTTTTTCGACCAAGCACATTCCTATTATTATTTGCAGTAAGTTCAAAATCATTTTGAGGCAGTATCCCAATATCTCATACTTTATTTTTCAAATGGATTGTAATAATAATGAATTTGTTTTCAATTATATGCCTGTGATAGCAATAATTACAGCACTGATTGGCCAGGTGCAGCTTCACAGCGAAATAAGCTTTTGCAATACACATGTTGTTTGAATATATGGCCTTTTTGCAAGTTAACAATGTTCCAAAGTCAACAAATTGATTTGGATAACTCTATATAAACAAGCACTATGTGCACCTCCGATGATTTACTTTGCCTTCACAGCGGTTTTACTATTGCTTGATATGATCAATTCTTTGTCTGAATGTCAACATAATACAGCTTTACATACATTAAGTAACAAAAGCCAAATTGCCATATCACAATTGCAGTTCCTATAAGCTACAGGTGAAATTTTGTTGATCTCATGTAGATCTTATTTGTGTACAATGAAAAATACAAAAACTATGGGAGATGGTATGGTTTTTCAAACAAACTTAAATTTTAAACTCTTTTAGAGGCTATCTGAATATTTATCAATCTGCACGATGGACAAAGCTCTTGAATTGATCTCCCCAACAGGCTGATAGAAGCAGATAGTCAATGTTAAATTGATTTAATTAACTTAACATTCTCCTGATTATAATGTGTTTGGTGATTTGATTTGTCGTGTGTCTGATATTTTTTTTTTACTTGACCTATCATGTATGAGAACTGGAACCTTTTTATTTTTGTTGTAGGCTAATAGCTTAAAAACTATTTGCACTGAACATTTTACTTAACAATAAACATTAAACTGGCCAAAAATTAACCCTGTTTGTTTATTGTTTGGGTCCAGGTGATTTTTACTATAAATTGATGAAATACAATGCATTTGATTGGTCAGAAACTTGTAGACATAGGTGTATGGGGAAGTAGTCAGTGTGCAATCCCGATAAGGCTTCATCCGAAAAGAATATCCGCGATTAGAATATCTTTTATCGGAAGTTGAAACATAATTGCTTGTTATAATTTAACACAATAAGTTTTATTCAATACCATAAATAGGTTTGGGTGACCAGTTAGGATTCTAAACCAAGTTAACCGTAACAAATAGATCGACTGATTGATTAGTGAAGTAGTACTCAAGGATACCTCATCATATGTCTGCATCTAAAACACTTTGTTTTACTTTACAATCCAGTTTGATTAAGGCCGTTTTGTGGTGTCAACATTGGCTTAATTTACATAAGAATAAATCTGATTATGAAAAAGAATAAGATATCTCTGTCTACATAATATTGGTGGGTCATGCTCGAGACTTCTTGGAGTTTTAGTCCTAAAGTAGATTCTTTATAGTTTTCTAAACCAGGAATATATTTTCTTAAAGTTATCACCTTCCAAGATCCAGTTGTCAGGAATTAAATCATATGTTGTTTACAGTACATTCCCAAACCTTCTGTACCATTGATGCTGCAAATTAGTATGTCATACTATGTTTGCTTTTACTTATGATTGTCAATCTCTATGAATCAACAGTAGTGGTACTATACAACTGAAATTTGAGCAAAGTAAAGGACAAACAGTTGATAGGCTGCAGCTCTTATTTCTCATTGTTACATTCATGTGATACCGGCTGTTGTTGGTAGAGACTTATAATCAAAAGTTATGGTCAATAATTTAATCGCCTCGTGAGGGAGTGGGTGGGCCATGGCCCTGCAGAATACTCCCTCGGCTTCCTTGGTCGATCATAAGAGACGAGAAAAGAGGTTGCTTTCTGTTGCCCTGGTATCGCAGAGCTAACGGGAAGCAATTTTGTATGTCATATCTTATTGATCACTGTTCCCATGGTTGTCTTATATCATCTGGCACCAGGACAACTCTCACTGGTAAAGATCAATTTACTTACAGTAATTAGTTTTAACCTTGTTAAATTTCATGTTTGTATTCACTTGAGAAAGGCCCTGACATGATGGTCCAAAGCTCGTAAAGGTTAATGTTAACATAAGGTAGCTCAGGAGTAAGTCGTTTTTTATTTTTATTTAATACAACCAATATAGTAGTCTATGTTGAATACCTTATTTTGTATTGGTGTAAATACTTGAAACGAAATTGAATCCTGTACAATTTGGATTACACAAACCTGCTGGCTATAGAAGGGAGTGTTCTCTGTGGTTCTCTCTGTTTGCACTAGGCTGTAGCACTTACTGGGCTTTCTTGTCATTCCATACCCAAACCACTTCCATACCCTAAACATTTTCATACCCAAACCTCTTCAATGACATCATACTTAACCATTTTGTACCCAAAGCTTTTTTAATAAGCTATTTAATCATATCAAGGGGTCGAATTGTAGAAATATTTTACCTGTCACATGCAACAGGTGATATTGTTGTTTACTTGTTGCCAGATAGACATACTTGAACAAGGGGTTAATCTATTTTAGTTTATTACACAAAATTATACCAAAGTTAACAGGTTTTATTTCTTATATATTATATATATCAATGATTTTTTAAAAACATATTAAACATTTTTTAAATCGCCTGCCAAATGGCTGCAGAATTTAAGTAGTTGTCCAGTTGTTTTTTTGCCCTTAGAATTTTTCTGCCCATACACTAAATATTCTTCCCCAAAGAGACAAGTATTAACTTCTTTGATATTGCTTTAGTTTCTTTTCAAATACCTGTTACATGTGGTCCATAATTATCTCTCTTCTTCATTGTCAGGCCAGGTAGCCTCTCCACTGTTCATAAACCATTTTAAAACAACATACTATACAGGGATTTTATACTTAATCATTTCGATATCTTTTTATGTTAAATTGCTACTTCCTGCACAATTCGTACTGCAGGCAATAGCTTGTAGATAACTTTTAATCAATTTATTAGTATTTAATGACATGGCGGCTCACAGCCATGGCTTAGTGGTACTAATCTTACTTCAATGTTCTGTTCACGAGATCGACCTTCACCGCTAACTCTCCACCACTGCTACAGCACTTATTAAAATTCATTTTTTTTAAAGATGAATAGTAAAAAAATTGTGTGAAAGTGGATTGGAAAGTATTTTGCTATTTATTATAATTTATTTGCAATAATTATTGACTTGCAATTAAAAATATCATAAAAGTTAAATAATATGTAAATTTTGCATATATAAGTATATGATTTAATGAATATTTATATTAGACATAATATGCCTTTTTAAGATTAACTATTTCAAAACACTTATATTAAAACTAGAATTTTTAGATTCAAAAGACATTATGTGGATTGAGTTTTGCGATCATCTAAAGCACATTGATTTATTTATATAACATATTTTTGCCCTTACTATCATTTAAGTGAAATACCCTTGGGCAAGGTGTTAAACACTAATCAAAAAGCTGTATTTCAAAAACTAATAAATATATATCATGCCTGAGGAAACAGGGGAAGTAACTCTGTACAGCTGAAATAATTTGACTGGCATGTGTTGATGTGACTGGGTGTTGTGGTGATGTGGTAAGCAGTTTGTTTATGTATTCAGTGACAGCCTACTAGGTCTTCAAGTACTCTGGTTTTAGTTTATTTGATCAAGTCATAATTCAACTTTAACGTTCACTTCAACAATAAATGCCTTTTAATATCCCTTTGAAACCGCACTGTTTTATTTTTGTTTTACTTAGTAAATTTTTTTATCTTTTTCTGTATATTAACCAACTTTTTTTCTGTTAATAACTTTATTATGCTGGTGCCATAATGTACAAAATGAAGAATGTACGGTATCTGAATATATACTAAGTTAGGATTCAAAGACCATCCTCAAGTGGAAATAAATATAACAATCTTCATGTTAGGTGTATACTTAAAGATGGGAAGCAAAGATTCCATGCAAACTTCAACAATGTACATGTGTTTCTCATGTCAAACTAAGAACCGAAAATGTGTGAGGAATTTTTTCACGTGTGTTTTCTTGGCGGTCAGAATTAGAAATGTAGGTTTTAGGCCATTGTACACATAGTGTTCTTCTTATTCATGAGGCTCAGCCTCAGTGATAGTCTGGGGTACAGATGGACAGATACACACCTTTAAGATGCTCATATAACTTTTAAATAAGGAGGCTTTCTACAGGATTTTTACATTTTTTAAAATAATAAATATGTGTTTAAAACATTGTTATTAAGGATTGAAACTAATTTTAACCTTGTTAAATCGTGAATGTTCTGGACAATGATTGAGTGTATGGCAGCTTTAGTGTGAGGCTGTGTATCAGTCAGTGTTATAAACTTCAAGAATATCGCAGTTTTCTGTGTTTGTTCAACGAGAGAATTAAATAAAAACATTTGATCTTTACTCAGTGGTTGACGGTTCACTGATGATAATACTTACCTTTGCTGCTGCTGCTTAAACAAACAAAACAAACATTTATTAGAAACTGTATGGGGCTATAAGGGAGGTGGTCCTTGGGGTATGTGTAAAATTATGACCAATGAGAGCTTGTTCCCCACCCTCCTATCATCTGGGTCCCTCTTAGTGAAGTTTGTAAACACAGTATTATTTACAGTGTGAGGAGTCTGGCAGCTAGGTGGTCATATACACAGCTCTCTGGCCCTCACTAAACAGGGATGTGTATTATAATAGAGACTGATGGGGATGTTATAATTACTGTTGTCCCCATAACACAGTGAAAGAGGTGAAATTCTGGAGCTCACATGCTTGTAGGAAATGACTGGGCGGATCTGTGGGAGAAGTCCTCCACATGGGAAACAGATGTCCGTTTTCTTACAACTAGTCGTTACACTGGTAATACAGTCCATTCTGTAAAGTTTTGTCAAGCCATGTATAGTCCATGTGTTTGTACCTAGTCACCAGTCCGTCACCTCATTTCTGTTACTGAGACCATTTTGAAATAATTTCCATACTCTTATCCAACCACCTATGGGATTCCTGCAGTTAACATCTTCCATGACTCCATGATTTCTGTATAACATTCTTACACTTCAAACTTAAAATTGGACTGTTATTAGTTGAGTGAAGCGTTGCATTTTGTAAGTGTTTCTCATTGGCAGTTACTGGAGACATCTATGAGTTGATACAAACATGTCATGCAGTGGATACATCTTTCATTGTGACGGACATATGTATAATAAGTTGGGGTAAAGGATGAGAAATCCTTTCGCCAAAATGACTTTTCTAAGCTCTGGACATTCCTGGACGCGGAGTCTTAGCGCTCGAGTCCGTGGTTTCAGGAAAGGCTCTTTTGACAGGGGTGTGGTTACTCAGAGAAGAAAACGACTCCAAGGTAACGTTTAAACAATGGAATGATTCATATATTTCTGAAAACAATCACACTGGCACAGGGATCTAGATTAATTAAAATTGAAGAATCATCTTATGTTCTAGACAAGTTTCTTATTAAACCTTAAACTTGAGTTGTATTATGGGTAATCTATATATGTACATCATTTAAAATCTACACTCACAACTGTTCGCGTAAATTCCAAACTTGTTTACAGAACAGTTTCCAGCCAATTCGCTTGTTATACTGTGTTTATTCAAGTTTAAATTTTTCTTCAGTGAATTAGTGCAAACAATGTATGAGTGCCTTGTGTTAAAATTGGTGAAAAATTTCCAAATTTTCTTTACTCTTTTAACAAAATTTCAAATGCTTAAAAAAAATCATGCCATAATTTAAGAAAATTATTAAAAGACACTATTTTACTCTTATATTACCTAAATAAAACTTATATCAGGCCATTGCCTAGTGTTAAGAAAATTCCTTTAACACAGCTTCTAATGAGTAATGACTGTCCCCGGATATACGTTGTGTATGTAACATTATGTAAATATTTTATAAATGTACATACATATTTTCATGCATACGTGTATTTTTTTTTTATTATTTCTTTTTTTTTCTTTTTTTTCTTTTTTATTTTTCTTTTTTTTTTTTATTAATATATTTTTTTTTTTTTTTGGTTAAGTATATTATCATTGTATTATTTGTTTACTATATAGTTTAATGTACTGTTTTTGTTATCTTAAATAATTTTGTACTCTCATAAAATAAAGTTATATATATATATATCTAATGGTACATGTATCTTAGTAGTACCTTAGATACCTATTAATCTGCCTTTAATTGACTTTCCCCATTTCTGAACTTGATGACATTTATGATTTACACTAATATTCAATCATCAGGTGTTAAATTATTTGGTTTGGCCTCTTGTCCTCGGTTTATGATACAAATATTAAGATGGGATGAGTTTAGTTATGGTTTGGCCTCTTGTCCTCCGTTTATGATACAAATATTAAGATGGGATGAGTTTAGTTTTGGTTTGCACTGGCCAAACTCATTCTTATTTCCAAAATGTAGGTTTCAGATTTCTGTGATAAATATTGAAGGCCTGACATGTTGGCAAGCTCTCTATGATATACTGTGTGTGTATCTGTTATCACCTAATTGCAGACTTTCTCAGATAGCAGGGTTCAAAGGCCACATAGACACAACAGCTGGACTGTTTTAAATAAGACTTATCTAACAGATTCAATAACGACTCCATTGTAACTGTTGATACATACTCCAAATGTCTTTAAAAAGATTCCTGAAGGAAGCAGTTTGGCATGCATTTCCTCAGAGAAAGCCCACTTTGTTATAATGTTGAACTGTAGTCTCTAACATCTATGTACCATAGTGATAAATAATCATCCTGAACAGCTTACGGAATTAGCAGTTTAACAGGAGGTCTTTGAGAAAAATTTACCCAAAACTTCAATTAATTTAAAACTTTTATGCCAAACAGTCAGCTATAACAGTAGTTTCTTCTTTTGGAATACAACTTTATTAGTTTAAACAGATTCTAGTTAAAAAGTTTTATAGGCTGAAAGCTGTCCCGGCATCAAATCCACGACCCTCAGAGTTAGGCTCCAAATTGCCTGCTGGCAATAGTACTGAAATCGAATTTTGAAAATGAGACCTAGATTGAATTCCATTCATCTTTTATGCCTACACCTGTAACCAATGACAACAGGTATAAACTCATTAAGGATATGCTGGAGAATAATAGGGTCTCACTGAGACAATTAGAAAGGTAATTTGAAAACATAATAATGTTTTTAATGTTATCGTGATTATTTGAATCACCTGGTATGATACTGATTTATGGATAAAGTGCAGTGTTTAGGATTGTCAACAATAGGTTAATACTAATTGGTGGATTTAGCGAAGGATTATACGGATAATCTACACAAGATAATCCTCTTCTCAATCATCTTACACCCCACATGTTACCAGAAATCAACAATGAAGCTAGAAGTAGGATAAGGGGAGTTTTATTAAATAGTTCAATGAGGTGTCAAATATAACTGACACCAGAGAATTCAGGTTATTACCTTATATTGGTAATATTTGACACTCAAAGGAATTGTCTCTTTGCTATCATTAAATAATTTTGGCTTTTATATTTTTTTTTTTTTTTTTTTTTTTTTTTGTATAAACACATGTATCTCATTTTATCCTGCAACGCTATCACGCCTATTTCATGAATTGAATTCATTTTAATCAGCTGGCGAATTTGCTGCCTGGATGCACTACTAGTGATGTGAGGGTTTTTTATATGTTTTTTTTGCTCACAAATTATCTGAACAGTTTTATTACCTTGAAATTCTCTACAGTGCCATTAACTGTCACTTTTTAACTCAAGGTGTTAGTACTCCTTCCAGGTGTAAATATAACAAAAAACTAATGTATGTCACTGTATGTTGAGATATGTGTACTGTGTCAATTATGTATTAATTCTTTGAGCACATAGGTATGAAGGGTGGAATGTTTATAGTGTAATTCGAGACTTCTGTGTCTCGACCAGTAGCTCTGTGTGTAGACAAACCAGGGGAATCCCTCAGTAAGACTGATCTTACATTTTACCTACACTGATTGCTGTTACCTGGCCACGGTAGGTGAACGGCACCTGGTTTTTGCATTTAACATCATCAGACACGGCTGACCTGATATGTGTTTAAGAGAATGTCACCAAACAACTCACTAGACAAACGGTGGAATGTGAGAGATGTGCTAATGAAGGATGCAGCCAAGTCACTATGGCAACAGGTTATCACTCCAGATGGCTCAGCAGCCATTGTGTTTAATGACAGAGGTCATAGTTCATGTATTTGAGTAATGTCAGGGGTGAGATTTGTGGGCGATGTTTAGATTCACTGGTGTAATGCTAGGCTGGGTGTTTTCTTCCTTAGCCAGTGAGTGGAATATTGACAAGTCTTAATGAGTTTTGGGGGTATCAGTATGGAATATAGATGTCAGTGTATACAGTGTGAGTCCACATCAGTGTTGACAGGTGCTCAAACTTACAGACCAGTCAAACTGGTTAATGAAGCGAAGAGAGAAGAAAAAGTGTAGCCCTCTTCAGTGGTATATCTTAGTTTGTATGAGAGGGACCATTGGGCTGTATCTATTGTTACCCCATCCTATTGTGTTGTATGAAGGACAGCTAGGAGTTATTTGAAACCTAACACCTTCCCCCTGGTCTTTCTCTGTCTCAGGGTTAATGTCTTAGTGGCTTGAGTGAGAAGTGGAAAGGTCATCCCTGGTTTATTATCTCCCAGCAAACAACCTATGACAGCCAAGGCTTAAGTCCTGTTTGGCCATCATATCCAAGGGATTTATCTCTAGTTTCTTCCTTACTAAACCCTCCTGTCCTCCTGTCAAATATTGTGGAGGTTGTGACTTGATTGCTGACAGTGGGAGCATCTCAACCACCTGTTCCTTCACTAGGGAGAGATATGGCTGGATTTGCCTGCCTGATGCTCAAACACAGCCTGATGTATGTCAGTCAGAGGCAGTGGTCAGTTTGACTGGGGTTAGATGGAGATAAGGCTGGAGAAGGGACCAGCTGACCAGGCCTCCGAACCAGCCCATGTGCTCATACACCAGGGTGTAATGTTACCAGAACTGTAATCAAATAACAGCTGGAGTATTATAAAATAGAAATAGGAAGGACTATAGGTATACTAATCTATGCTGATCTTCCCACAGCTGGCTGTTTATGTGTGTCCCTTATACATGTGTGTCTCTGATTTTCCCGTTAATGAACATCTATTGATTGGGGTTGGCTGTATAGTGTGGAATTCTTCTATGTGGAGGGTGTGTAAGGGAGTAGCAGTAACTGAGGAGGACGTGTCACACTAACCAGAGCCATTCAGCGACTATGAGCCTGACAGCAGTTGCAGCCTTGTGGCCATTTCTCTATGATTATGTCCTGGTGGTGCATGTCTTGTAAGCCCAAAGAGACCATGCCACAACAACATCCTCACAGCTCTCACCAGTCAGGAATCTCATATATCAGCTGTTACAAGCGCCCTAATAGAGGCTACAGTGAGTAATTACATACAGTAGTATAGGGGTATAATTAGGGGACACCTCACATTAATGCCAACGGCTAATTTGGCAGCATTTTTGCTGGTGTGAATTATGTTGATTACTACAAACGCCTGACATGTAGATAATAATGATTTGTATAGCAGCTAAATAATTGCATGACTAAATTGAATCTACAGTTTATATATGAAATTCTGTAGAGTTCGAAATTGACCAAATCTTATTAGGGATAGGCCTTTTTATATATATAAATATTTTGACAGGTAAGTTAGATAGGTGAGATATGCTTCAATTGAGAGACTATGGTGTTTTATGAAGGCAGTGTATATGTGACCTAGTTTATTAGGAAGGCATGGCACTCCGCCCAGGTCCAGCTTGATTACCTGACTGTACACACTCCCTTATACAGCTTGTGTTCACTTTGACACCATGTGTACATACAAGACTAGAGCAAACAAAGTTACCTAGCCACTATCACATGGCTACAGTATCTACCTGTTAATCCTTCGTTAAGCTCTCTTTAATGAAGCTTCTCAGGTATACTTTACATCTCACCGATTCATTATCATTGAGCTGTATTTTACTTAGTTAGACAAGCCATGCATTACAAACAATAGGGCACCTGTTCTCATTTAGCTCTTGTACAAAAAAACTTGACACTTTTTAAAAGCTTTTATTTGGGTTAATCCGTCAATGTTTTAATGTGACTGCCATGAGGCTGTATTCAGATCATGCGTGCATTAGCTAGTTTAATGTATGTAGATTATGACAGCTGTACAATTCCCACTGAAATACTTTCATAGTAACGAGAATGTATCACTGAAGATATCTATCTGTTTTGTAAGGTAGGGTACTGTTAGTAGAAATTGGACATTAAATGTTTCAACCAGCACTCTGGCTCTTCATGATTCATGACTCCAGCTCTTCATGATTTCCTATCAAACATTGCATCATATTTCGTTGAGATTTAATAGCCTTTCAATCTTCTTTTCAATTCTTTTCTTTTATCCAGTATGTGTCTTCCGGGTACTTTCTTTCAGTTATAATTACAACTAAACAAATGACGGGGTTTTTTTTTTTTTTTTTGCACATTTTCTCCACAGTGATTACACCTGCCTAGTTACAACTAAAAACAATTTAAGATGATATTTTGATTGTAAATTAATTGCTTGAGTGCACCATTCTGAAGATTAATTATTAACCATATCGTACGTAGCAGTCATGTTGAGTGAGAACTAATCGTGATCAGTAATTATTAACCCTATCTTACGTCACAGACACGTTGAGTGAGAACAAATTGTGATCAGTTTGAGTACATCAGTTGCCAGTTGTCAGAAATTGATTAATGGTTTCATCATTACAATTAGCATATATAAAGACCAAATATTAATGCAATACTCGGTACAGAAATGGGGCGGAAGAGGGGGATAAAGTCTGACTGGACTAAATCGGCTTTAGCTTTGAATATGAAATATGCCCACCTGTACCCTTCCAGTTACAAATGTTCTACTTTCTGCTATCAGTTGCAACTGATCGTGACTAGTTACACGTAATCACCAGCAACACAAATCCTCTTGTGTCAAAGTTATCCCTGGTCCATATACAACCAGCCAATCAGATTTAGGCTTACAAACCACGTAATGATTAAAAGTGATTTTCAAGTTAAAATGTATATAAAATGCTTTGAAACCCAAACACACTCTTAATGTGGACAGATGTCTAATAAGGCAAACATGCAATTATAAGCGTTCTTTTTTTTTTTTCATCTGTTGAATGTATTAATTCGAGATATAAGTATACACAATCAGATGTGTTCACTCAGATCACATTTGAAACATAAATGTTTAGCTTTAATCAGTTGTGCTCACTCTGATTGCGGTATTAGCTATATCACTACACAATACACATAAGAATGACTTTCATTTCAAGATCACATAAGTGAAATATTGGTACTCTCAAACCACAATGTTCAGGTCAAAGTAAATACAGCATGGCTGTAACACTCCGAACATATCATTCTTGGCCAGTGGGCTGCTCATTTCTACATGTGTAAGTCCAGAAATAAAAGTCTTTTTCCCAAAGATTATCTCATTTGTAGATTTATTTTCAGACTTATTTGAACATATGTGTTATTTTCTGTTAAACTTGGCTCATACAATATGTTTTTATGATGTGCCTTCATGCTGCGGAACAAGCAATATTTAAAGTCTTATCTCTTATCTGTTAGTATTTCAAGGTCTAACTTCCCTGAAACAATACTCAGGAATTTGTTATAATATAACAGAGCTCTTCCTATTGCCTGTTGTAACACCAGGCTATTACTGGGGCCATTGGAGAGAGTTTCCCCTTTGGGGGTGTATTGTGGGAGGAGGGAGGTCTGTTAGCCAGTGCTTAATGTCCAGTTGATTGGGTAAACAGATGGGATGGGTGTTATGTAAGACTTGTGTGCTTCCCAAACATCTACTGATGGCCCATTAAATGGTGCTCATGTCTTACAATAACAATTGACACCCAGCTCTAGGCCAGGGTAGTCTAGACTTACTGAGTATCATGGTATCCTCTGTTATGGTAACTCTACTCCAGATCAGCCAAGGAAACTGTGCCCATTTCATTTGAGTAAGGAATAGTGATACAATTTATTATTGCTCATGTTTGTGGTTATGTATTTTGACAATCAGATAATCCCATTTCAAATGATCTCTTTATAACCCCAGTAATTCTTAAGAAACAGAGGGACATTAAACAGGATCCTGTCTAGAGTTACCTGGTTGTGTGCCTAATCCCAGTGTAACAGGTAGATAATATTCATTGGATTGTGACGCTTTGTCAGGGTTAACTTTGTCCTTGTATGGAATAACAGAAAAAAGGTGAGGTTTGTTTTCTTGTCAGTCCACGCGAATGTTCATAGTTTTTTTTCTCGGCCACTGAAACACAGCATCCGTGAGTATTCTATGGTTAACAAAAAGCACACATGTTTTCTCATTCATAAGAAAACAGTGGGAAGTTAGACAGGTCTACCTAAGGATATTATGCTGTTTAAAATGTTAGAAATGTTCCAGTGGTTGTAAGGTCTAGAGGCAGTGTGAATAACTCCATGAATGTTGAACTGAGATTCCGTGTACATATGGTTATAATTATGATCTGACCGCTGGCTGTAGCCCTGGTTTGGTCTCCCTCAATACAGACCATTGTAAAGGTCAGTCATCAACAGTCCCACCATATTTCTCTACCCAATCTCACAATCAACCCAGCTCCAAAACCCTTTGAAGGCAGGAATTTAAACTGGATTTAAGGACCTCATTAAGTTGTGAAGGTATTTGTCCGCCGCCGACTAACAGCTGTATGTATGTATTTATACAATTTCGCCCTTTGTTTTTGTCCTAACAATAGGTAAATAGCTGCTCATTTATAGGACTTATTAACCACCTGTTCACAAATTATTGTTTAGATCTCTCATATTTTCACTGTATCTAAATGAAATGTTATCAACTGATCCTGTCTCAGTCACATTTCTACACAAATTTCATCTTGTGATACTTTGCCATCATATTTCAAATAAAATGTTATTGACCTATCCTCAATCAGTCACATTTGTCTGCCAATTTCATCGATTGCTTCTATCATGGTCACATTTCCTGTGAAAGCGGAGGCTTTGGCTGTTTAAATGTCATGTAAACCCCATGTAAAATAGGATATGAATTTCAGTGTCAGGTTTCGGGTTAGTGTAAGGGTTCGGTTTAGTTTAGGGTTAGGTTTGGTGCTGTCCTTTAGAGTTAGTATAAGGGTTAGTTTTAGGGTTAGGGTTAGTATTAACCCTAACCCAGAACTAAAAACTAGTATGTCTTACATGAGGAATAGGCCCCCAAATTTAACAAACTAATGATTTAAATAATATTAAGTACTCAGTAAAGCACCCAAACAATTCGTATGAAATAAACATACACATTTTTCATGGTGTGTTCGGTCCATACAATGCCACTGTATGAATAACATATCAGCCATAAGAATCAGACCTAAACTGTGTAGCTGAAGTTTTAAACCTCACTAATTGATTTATTCACCGGAGTTTCCGTGGAAGTTCAGGTGTAATGCATTAATTATACATATTTAGTTGAAAGGTCAACACAGTATTTAATATCAGGTATCAACAACATATATTATATTGATTTATATATGTAGGTATAGGAAGGCACACTACATTGCTATAGTACCAATAGTGACCTCTTTGATATAACACTGTCCTACTGTAATTAACCATTGCTCCAATATTTCTATTTCAATCTAGACCAGTATAGATATTGTTGTTCGGGATGTCAAATGCTTGAAGATATGTTTTAGTATAACAATTTTAGAATAATATTAAATTCTCAATTCTTCCAATACTCAAAAAGTAAATTTAAAAGTGAAAACTATATACTTTATGAACGACAGATATGTTAAGGAGTTTAATATTTAATTTGATTCGATATTTATAAGAAAGAAATTAGTCTTTAATCTTTTTCTTTTTGTATAAAAATACAGCAACTATACAAAACCAATCCTTATAGCTCACGTAAACTGTTTATATTGTAGGCCTGGAACATAACAGACTATAATCATAAATGTGTTAAAAGTAAGATAAGTTGCTTATTTCCTTTCTCTGTGCTCTCAATCCTGTTTGTTCAGACTTGTTATTTCCTCTTTAGTGGACAGATTATTTATAACACACCTGGTCAAGTTTGTATTATCATCTGTGTATAGATATTAAAATATATTTAAATCTGTCGTGTAAAGCTTCATATTGGCTGTCTATAGAGGGTCCATAAAATATCATCAATCACCTGTGTTCAGTTTTCAATACCTTTTTTTCTCTGAACAGTTGAGCTCAGGTAAATCTGTACCTGCTTAGAAATACCTGTACCTTTTAAAGTTATAGTAATCAATCATTTTGCTGACAATGATCATGTCGAGTAATTATTGAAGTCACACTCAGCTGCCTCTTATATCCATGTAGTACTTACCAGTTATGACAGTAGATTTGTAGGATTCTCAATGCTCTCAGAATGACATGCCTTTTTGAATATCAATGCCTGCTTTATGGTTATTAATTACAACTGGCTAAAACAGCTCCGGTTCATTTATAAACATCCAGATATCCTCAATTATTAGGGGGGGCACTCTGGATAAGGGCAGTTTAATCTAAGTAATTGTATACGGTCAACTATGCAAAACATAATTTTTCCGAAAGGCTTTTTGTATGATACAGTTTACATTATGGGGGTGTGTTCCCTCTTTGTATGAACATCGCCATCATATAAGTGAAATACCATTAAACATGGCTTAAAGCACCAATCAATCAATCAATCTTTAGGGTTCCATATATGTTGATGTATGTTCAAGGTATTTGTTCTTTGACTTTGGATAGTGTGCATGTAGTTTTACAATAATTATAACTTACTCTTGAATTCAATACATTGTGTATTTAACTGAGTTGTGAAAGGAAACATTTTAATATAGTGAATGTTCTCGTGGTTTGTGGGAGGGTGGAGGGATGGGAAGGAGTTTCCTTGACGCCCTTGTGCTCTAAGGGGCAACATGTTCTGATCTGTTTATAATGCCCTTGTATTGTGTGTGTACTGTGTTGTTTCTGTTGCCTGTGGTGTTGTGATTTCCCTTACCCATTGAACTGACATGCTGTCATTAGAGTGAAATAACCTAAAGTACAGTGTTAAACCCTAATCAAACAAACAAAGCTAGTGAATTGCTTCTTCCCTTGAGTCCAATTTAAACTCTGTTAATTCTTCATTTTAGAAAGAAAATCTAAATAAGTACCTTACTGTTTTGCTGACATTATCAATTTTATTACATTTTCTCAACCTATAAAGCTGTTTGATAGTAAGACTTTTAAGACATGAGGGAACTGTAGTTGGTTGGTTTAGGTATTTCAGTATGAAATCTGTACACACAAGAGGCACATAGGTGGGGAATTGACAGTTGGAGAAGAAATTTAATCAGATTTTATAAAAGGAGTCAAGCTGTTGATTTGGCAGAAAGACTTGTGAGGTAAACTTTTAAAGAAATCATTGAATGGATTTCTGGCTCCAGTAGATGGTATGAAAGAGAGTGTGTTATCTCTCCACAGATAAACGTGTAGGCTGAGTGGCATATTCTGCCATTATTGTGAAATGCCTTGTAAAACTGTGTCAGCTGTAACCTTGATCTCTTGTCATACAATTCACCAGTGTTTGTTTATACAAATCTCAACTAACTTAAACTTATTTAATCTCAAATTTACTCTAATTATTCAACAATAAATTTATTCAATATCAAAGTGACTTAAACTTACTCAGTATCTGAATTACGTACTTAATCACTGTTGAAGAGGCACCTGGTCTCTATTTTCAGTGTAGCCATACACATTTTTCTTTATCTATTTTAATATAAAAATAAAATATTTTTAATTAAATTAAATTTTGTCCGTTGCCATGCTTAGGTTCTTAAACATGAATAAATAGTATTTATAATTTAGGTCTGTAAAACTTGAAGACATTTTTTGAGACTTTTGTACCTTAGTTATTATTACTTTTAAATCTCAATCATAGATGTAACTCTCTTTTTTTTTTCTAATTTTGTGTTTTTTTATTATTATTTTTAAATTTTGTATAATTTTTAGTCCATTCTACAGGTGTATGTGACAATAACCAATGGGAGTTATTTGTATGATGCTACACAGTAGGGATTGGTTTAAGGCTGATAGTCTCTAATCATGCTGGTGCATTTTATTTGTTGCTTTTATATATATCTATTGGTATAAACCCAGGCTTGTCTTGTCAATCCCCCTGCCCTTTGAACACTGTCATCGTATAGGATGGTCTTACATTACAGGAGGATGTTTACGGTAAAATGGTTAGAAGTATGCTAACTATCCTGCGTTTTTATTTTAACATAAATTTGCTGAACGTAATATTAATAACCACGCAAGTTTATCTGGCTAAATATACTAAATCGGTTAAGGATATTGTTAGTTCTCGTAAACAGTTAAATCATGTTTTTTATTCGTTTAGCTTATGGATTTAAAAGGGTCTGTAAAGTATGATTTAAAAAAGATTAAGGATAGAGTGTGTATTAAGTGTGTAGACAGTGTGACCTGCTGGAGGCTATCATCACAGCAGTGCTTTACTGTTACAGCACACACCTCATTAACTCTATCATATAAACAATGTCAGTCAGGGCAATACAGCATGTTTATATCACAGCATGTTTTGTCTAGATTTCAGTTATCAGCCCTGCTCTTTGACATTCCTGTCAACTTGTACAAATTTCAAAATGCAGATCCTAAACAGCATCTGTGCAAAGAGCGAAATGGTTAATATTTCATAGCTTTATGCACATTTAACATTCACCAAAATTTATAAGTTCTATTTAATCAAGCATTTTTAGCTTGTCTAATATTTAAGATTTATATTGTTGTATTTCAATTGACATTTTAAAAGATTGCAATTTTGTTCACTGACTTGATCCTACATGGATAGTAGTCTCACCATCTGTGATGAAAGGAGCTATATGTAAAGGCACACATATTGTATGGTCTGAATGTACACACACAGGCCTGTTTTGTTGGGGAGAACAAACCCATCAGGGTTATGCAAACTTATTTTGGGAGGACTGATTTATAGGTTTCCCCATTGTTTTCAGTGTTTGTCTGCATTTGCATTTTGCTACTGATTTTGAAAAATATTGTCAATCCAGTCATCAATGAAATTTGTATAAAGAAGCAATTTTGCTTCGTTTTTCATAAATGCATTGAGTACGACATTAAACCCCAATCAAACAAACAAACAAAAATGCATTGCACATTTATGTATTTAAAACTTAAGCAAAGCGGCGACTGATGTTAGGTTATCTCACAAACTTTTAGAGGGCCGATTTAAGGTTATGCCGAAAAAGATTACAGCACAGGCCTTGTACAATCCATTGATACATGTTGGCGTAGTGTACAACATAGTCTATGGGATAGAAAGTGTAATTCAATGTTTCATATTTTGTATTGAAATCATATCCAGGATATACCTACCTTCATAGTTTCATATCCTTACTTTAGCTTATCAAATGAATATGTTAATTTATTCAGCAAAAGTGAGTGATTAAAGAGTAGGGCAGCGTATTATTCAGCCTGACAGTTTTCATAGAAGACCAGTTTAGCCATAGCTTTAATTAGCCCAGTTATTTCATCATGTTAATACCATTAAATTGATGTGTAATTGTAGCGCAATTACCAACCCACATGATATTTCTATTCACCTTTAAGGGTTTTTTTCAGCCTTTGTTAATACTGCAATGACATCCTGAGTTTCTCCCATCAGATACGCCTTCATGATTTAAATGCTTACTTTATTTACTGCTTTTAATAAATTTTGCAATAAACCTTTTTTCTAGTACATGGTAACACTGGGAACTTTGTATTGCTTTATGTGTTATACGTTGCCTTGAATTGAAAATAAAACTGTTCTCTATCTAGATATTGGTGTACATGTGATATATTTTAAAAAGAAAAGAAAACTTGCTTGTTCTCTGGTCAACTTAAGGTGAATTCTTTTCAATCTGTAGAATCATTTATTCTTATTTAAGACAAATAAGAACTAAAATACCTTGTGTTTTTTTCTTCTTCCAGAACTGGAAGCAGTAGAAGCTTGTACCTGGCTAAGAGCAGCAGGATTTCCTCAATACGCCCAGCTTTATGAAGGTAACTATGACTTTCACTTTCAATAAATTAACTCGAATTTCATCAGATTTTTGTCTTAGGACTAATTAAAATATAAGATATAAGTGGACAAAAAGACTCTTGTCAAATAATTGTAACCAATTTTTAAAAACGTTATTGCTTGCTTAGCTAGAAGATGTATTTGTTATTCAGTTTGTGTACATCAACACGCATTATAATTGATCCTTACACACATCAGTATGATGCAATCATATTCAAGTTATTGACCTTTTTATGAACAGATAGCATAAAAAGCTTTCCTTTTTATAATAAAAAAAATTCAATAAAATTGACAAAAACTGATGGCAGCTGTTATATTGAAACCTACTTGAACATAAATAACCAGAGTATGTTTGAAACTACATGTATATCTAATGGACAGCCTGTAATAGTGTGATGTAGGTCTTGTTTAGCATGGTAGCCTAGTCATGCTGTTTGTTTGCCTTTGTTTGCTTGTGTGTTTAAGTAGCTATCAAACAATTTGTTATACTAAATGAAGTGTGTAGTTGTTGGAATGTGTCCAGCAATGTCAGCCTGATCTGCGCAAGCTAAAGGAATTCCATGGCTGAGATGGACCTCCAGTCGAGCTGGGTGGACTGACAAACTGACCCGATACTACCCTGTTTGCCTTTGGGGCGGGTCTTAAGCCAATGTCACAAACCCTAGCTAGGTTTAGCACATGGCCCAATCAGCTTAATTGGCTTGGAGAAGTATGTCAGGTCGACTTGTACCGGTGTTCAGAAAAGTGAAATCTGAGGATAAATTCCTTTCGTGTAATCCTGGGGCTATCTCGGGGCTATCTTGCTCTATCTTGCTCGGCATTACCCCAGAGGTCAAGGACTGTGGATAAGCAAACAAAACCCACTTCATGTGTTATTGATGACTCTTAGGTTAAAACACACAGGTATTTACTAGTCGTTGAGTAGTATATCATGAAACTGTTCAACCTACAGTTGTAGAGCTGGGCTTACAGTGTTTCAGTTAGATACTCTCAGAGCCTAAGGTATACAGCCAACCTCTTATCATGCCTGTCTTCAACTCTTTGTGATGGGTACATATCATTGTGAACTGCAGTATATAAGTGGGAGTAATCCAAAAAAGAGGAAGGTATTTATTGATTAGCTCCTTTGAAATTGTCAGTCAGTAGTCATTATAAGTCTGTCAGAATTCCTAGTAAGCCTATCAGTAGTCATTCTGTGCCAATCAGTAGTCATTCAAAGTCAGTCCGTGCCAGTAATCATTCAAAGTCAGTCTGCCAATCAGTAATCATTCAAAGTCAGTCTGTGCCAATCAGTAATCATTCAAAGTCAGTCTGTACCAATCAGTAATCATTCAATGTCAGTCTGTGCCAATCAGTAATCATTCAATGTCAGTCTGTGCAAATCTTAGTCAGTCTATGCCAGTCAGTAGTCAGTGTGTGCCAATCAGTAATCATTCAAAGTCGGTCTGTGTCAATCAGTAATAATTCAAAGTCAGTCTGTGTCAATCAGTGGTCAGTCCATGACAATCAGTAGTCAGTCCATGCCAATCAGTAGTCAGTGTGTGCCAATCAGTAGTCAGTGTGTGCCAATCAGTGGTCAGTGTGTGCCAATCAGTAGTCAGTCCATGCCAATCATTAGTCAGTCCATGCCAATCAGTAGTCAGTGTGTGCCAATCAGCAGTAGTTAGTTATTCCTATATTTATTATGTGTCCTCCGTATACACAATGCGATGAGACAGGTTCTCCACTTTCTGGTATAATCTGTGAGAAATTTGTTTCCTTTGATCTATGATAGAGATGAAGTGATAAACTTTGTGTTTTGTCCATTAAGTTGTTGCTTGGTCACACATTGATATGCAGATGTTGTAAATCTAGCCAGATCTATATACATGTAAGTGACCTGGCATAAATGTTGGGCTAAGTGTCAGTTATTATCAGTGAGAGACAGAGAGCTGTGGTCAGCCACAGACAGGATGATTGAACCCTCTCACACTGATAAATAGGGGGCTAAAGGTACAGCTTAAATTCTTCAACAAAGGACTTTATGTTAATGACACATATACGGTTAATGTTAGCTGGTGTTATACACTTCCTGTTTGTCCTGACCCCTCTCTTGTCAAAACTCATGAGAAACATCAAAATAGATTGAAGTGGTAATTTCCTATACTATATGGAGTTTAACATTTATGATGGGTTTTTTTATTGTTTTTTTGTGTGTGTGTGTGGGGGGGGGGGGGGGGGGGGTGTTTTTTTGG
>JARFOD010072773.1:0-21630 GCA_031763545.1 Mopalia muscosa
CCCCCCCCCCCCCCCCCCCCCCATATTCTATACCACCTTTGCCTCTCCTTCATCCATTGTTTCCCCCTCCCACACTGTAGCCCCCCATGGGGCAGTGCATGCTACTGTCTGTATAAACTTCACGGCACCATGTTACCACATGCAAAGTGCCTGGGGTTTAAGTTGAACAGAAACGGGGTTGGACAGGTTGTATTGTCTGCTCTGTGTCCTTTACCTGTCCGGGCCGGCTATATAACCGTCACCAGCCGGTCTCAGATTAGTCTGTCAGTAAGCTGTCACAGGTATCTCAGGTGAAACGAGCGCATTGCTTTACATGTCTCAACTAAGGAAGTTAATATATTAATTTGACATACCTGTACAGTCGAGTGATGTGTTATTCATTGGATATGTACCTTAGATGGAATGATTAAGTTATGGATTATAGCGTGTCTTACATGACGTAAACATTGGGTAAGTAGCTTCGTATGATTAGTTCGAATTAAACTGGACACGATTAATTGTACTGCTATATTAGCTAACGAACGATATCGTTAACATTAACGTATACTTGCATGTGATAAGAACAGAACTCATACAAAGAGTCTGAAACACTTTCATATACATAAAAATTTGCTAACAAACGACATCGTTAAAATTAACGTATACTTGTATGCAAAAAGAACAGAACTCATACATGAGTTTTTAACACTTTCTTATACATTAAAATATAGACACATAAATTGATAGTTATGTCGGTGTAGATTTTACTAGGTAACGGGTATCGTCACAGACATGAGGATCGATTGATATCAGATTAATCATCTCGTGTTGTTGATAAACTCTCACAGATAAGTGTCTGATTTGATTTCATACTGAAGTAACTGAACCACTGGGATATGATATCAGGAATAGAAAATAACTACTAACGTTCTTTTATTAAAAGCAAAGGTGTATATTTTGATCATAGCACGCGTTGATATTGTATTGTATATGTTATTAACGTTCTTCAACATGTAGATACTAAATGAGAATTTCTCACAATTTAACTGGCAAAGAGAGTTAAATTTTGCCGAACTGGGCATGGCTGGTGAACTTCTATATACACAAGAAACTTGATGGACTGTTATATGATATGATATGATATGATATGGTTTTATTCACCAGAAATAATATTATTTATTAAGGTATACATTTGAAGAATTTCAATAGAGGGAATAATGCCTTTAAAGGCTTGGTCGATCGATTAATATAAATATAATTATGTGATCAGGAATTTTTTTCCGTTAAATATGCTTACAACACTTTAAATATTTTCCGCCATCTGTGAAAATCAATGAAATAGCCATCGATATGCCGTTAGCTGTCTAGTCAGATGACTTTGTTTTTAACCAAAAAAAAACTGCAAATAAAAGCAATATTTGTCAATAATTTTATAAAACAATGTTACTTTCACCGTGGTTTTAACATTTAAGTAGGCCCTTTGTTGAAAACTGATCAATGCTGTCGTCTAGTTAATGACTTTTTGATTGGTGACAAGGTTTTGTTTATAGTTATATATATATATATACATATATATGGCACGTTTTAATGCTCTTGTTTAGGGGGTAAAGAATCATATGACAGCCTTTATAATTTGACTGAAAAGTTGCTAAATTACTACATATAGAAGATGTGACCATTTTGGCTAGTTTCCTAAAACGTCATCGGTCTTACAAAGGCTTTGGAAACTAGCCTGAGACATAACCGAATTAGTCAGTAAAAATCCCCTAAAACATCCCACTATTTCCGTCTGATGACAATCAAACGATCTAGTAACTATTTACGTTACAATCTTCACTTGAAGTAGTACTAAAAGGTCGGTTGATTTTGAGCATTTCTCCTGCACAGGTTCGCATTCCACGTTAGGCATGGTGCGCATTTCTAAAATATGTATTGAAAAGCCTGCGGTAAATTCCGTGTGGTTTCTCCTTTAAGCCTGGTTCAATGACCCAATCATTTCTAAAGCCTTCTTGGATAATAGATCAGTGAATTTAGGTGACTGTGTGGCTAATAGAAACTGTGTACCAGGACTTTTGGATAAAATGAACAATGAATACCTATCCAGTATTGATAGATTGCTCGCTGGTTATGTAAGAGCAACATGCTGTTGTTGTTGAATCACAGGTGTCGTTACCTTTTTACAAAGCTAGTTACGCCACGCCAGGTAACAGTTCAACTGTCACCCAGGGAATTTCAATTCAACAATTTAAAGTCCATACGTACTGTTAAACAATATTTAAAAAAATGGTTGATAACTGAAAACACATACTATAAGAAACATCTTAAATTCGAATAAAAAAAAACTTGTTATGTACTTTACAAAAAATCCATCATGGTTTAATTATTATATATATTATGTCGTAATATTGTCTAGTTAAGTAAACAGTTTTCAAAACTAGTGTTTAAAAAAATGTTTTAGGAAAGATTTTATTTTGGAAACATCAACATCTTCCGTCTTGCCATATCTTCGCCAGCCAAGTATTTTATTCCAGCTACTGTTCATTGTAACCGTTGGCGGAACCCATACCCCAAACCAGAAATTACAACTACGTTAGATCTGCTGTGTGAAAAACTGGTAGTATTTCAACTTCATACGTACGTATCGGTCAAACGGAGTCTATCTGTTCGGCGTCTTTCGATTGGCGCTTTCAAGGTCCGAGGCAACCAATGAACGGTGTCATTGAATGATCTGGTTTGAGGGACTCTATGCACCAAGTGTTATAATGGGGAACTTGTATTTAAAAGCTTGGTTAGAGAATATGATTTGTTGATTAGCCTAAAAACAACCAAAATTCCCCTCTATAGTTAATTTGCAATACGTAAACTGTTCAAAACAAATTTATCTTCAAAGACATGTCCACCCAATGAACGTTAGTGGCATCGTCACATGAACACTCCGCCACACAGGAGGAGTCTCCAGGCAATTTTCGACGAGTAAACTTTTCTAAACAAATTTCTATTCAAAGACATCTGAGATTGAAAAAGTTACCTGTATTTGGTCAAACTTTTAAAATCCTGACTCTAGTATTTTGTTTGTTTGATTGGCGTTAAACGCCCCTTTGACTCTAGTATAAACACATTAAACAAGGAGAACTCCATGTGTCGTTTTTCGTTGAACACAGTCACTGAGCACCCCATACAATGACAGTGCCCCCAATCTCAACTCAAGGTTTACCTTGGGTAAGCTTTTGCTGTTGTTGCATAGTTTATTTCTGTTGCATGGATGATCTTTGAACAAGGTTTTATTGTCATTGTGAGACAATTTGCAACTTGTGTTGGTGATTTTCCTTTGATAATTAGTGTCACAGCATAAATAGAGGCTCTGGTTTCCACTTCAGAGCCAAATTAACTTTTGGTTGGGATAGTGGGACTTGTTATCTGGGTCGTATATAAACGTGTTCGGCAATTGGCTAAAGAAGAATTTGCAAGGCGTCCAATTTAGTGACAGGGATTGGCCCATGCCTAACTAACCGTACATTTAACAATGAAGTGTCATAGTTCAATACGGACAATTCATTCAAACCGTCAATGGAATAACCGTGCGCATATAGAAACACACTTTATGAAGTTCTGGCACAATAGTTTCTTTTTTGCCTTGACACGCCTTTAAACTGGTCATTTTAGGATGGCTAAATTGGTCGAAAAGTTAAAGCTCTTCGACACGTAGCTCCACCCCTGTTTACAATTATGTGACTGTTGTCGGTACACATATAGCTAATTCAGGACTAGAGTCCACTGTAATTGAGAAAACGTGTAACACTCATGTAATGAAAATGTAAGTGATTTTAGTCAAATGACCGAACCTGGTTATTTTCCTGTTCTTGGTTTGAGCATTATGTTCTATCAGCACAAGTTGTAAAGTATCTACCGATCACAGTAGGCTTAAATGTGTTTTAATTATTTTTTCTAATGAATTTTTGTTTTTTAATTTACAGATGGACATAGGAGGCAAGGCGAATGGGAACGAAAACAGTAATCAAGTTTTTAAAGGATCAGCTTTAGTCTCTGCTCTTCTATACACCTCCCCACGTCAGTTCAAATGTCGAGCTACTGCCTTTAAGTTCGCGAAACGCCTCTTTCGACTTGGCTTCATAAGGAGTATTTTCGGTTGGACAACTTTCGAAGATTCAACCCACTTATACCGTTGGGAAGATGACAATGTTCCTCCCAGAAGCAGCAGTCGAAGTGCTATGATGTCTTATCCCAACTATCCAACCCTTCCCAAAAGTAGTTTAGTAGATGGACATAGGCTAGGGGATACTTCAGATGGTAAACTTATCGAGGACGTCAAGGGAAGATTACAATCAAGAGGAGATAAATCTGGAGGTTATATCATCGATTCTTTCTTCAGGGATTTAGAGAAAAACTTTCCAGAAGATTGTCGGAAACCAGCCCATAAAGCGTCCCCGAGTTATTGGCAGAGTAAACGCGCGAGTACAACATCGACAGACAGTTCGGCGGATCCCTACTCACTGTACAAATCACGTGACAGACTGTATCCTAAATCTGCCCAATCAACATCGATGGCATCGTCACGTGAACACTCCGCCATACCGGAGGAGTCTCCTGATACTTACACGATAGGACGTCTAGGGATGCAGATGCCACCCTTTGACTACGAGATCTCAAATACTCCTGGCACATACAATAGTCATGCATCAAGTGGTGCCGACAGTATGGCAATCGACCAATCAAACCGTCGCTTTGCCGATCAAAATTTTTCTTTTTCTGATAACGAAAAACAACTTTTAGAAGAAATGAAACGAATGAAAAAAGAACATCAGCACATATTGCGATCTTACGAAGACAGAATAAACAAGCTCATGATGAAGATGCATGAATTAAGAAGTATCGCTGAAATGTTAGAGAATTCCAGCAGTAAATCATCACCATATGGCATCATTCCTGGAAAGGCTGGATTACTCGGCTCTTTAGGTATGTCAATTACTTGTACATAATTTAATCCTTTTGTTGTGGAACTTGCTAACCGTTGACAATGGGCCCAGTTGTTAGCGAGTGTGCTTGTTAACCCTACTTCGATGTAACGTTCACAGGATCGAGTCTGTCGGTCGGCCATCAGGTATTAGAGGGAGTATCACTGTATCACCACGCGGCTCTGGCAATCGCAAGGGTGGTTTTTACGAAGTTTCCTCCCGGGTTTTAGTCAATGGACAGTGTGAAGTGGACAAACCGTCGTCATCTAAGTGAAACACCGTTGCGTACGACCTAAAACCTCAATCAAACAAACCGTTGACAATGAAAACCTTCCTAAATTTTAAGTAATATTTTCATAATAAGTCGATGTATCTATAACATTATATATACTAGTGGAATATGTGGAGTGGCATATAGAAGTGGGTTAACTTAAAAAGCAAAAAACGTTTAGTATTCCATCTTCTCGTTTTTTTTTCACGCAAAGCCTCAATGTCTTCCCGACTCCCAATGCTTAAGAATCTCTCAAGACAGACGTTGAAACGACTTTGGTTTGAAATACAAGAAAATTTACACCTTTGAGTCTTTTACAATTTATTAAGAAGGGAGTTGTCTAGGATGCAGCTGTAGACTTGTAAACTTGTCCTTAACTGCTGTCCGAAACAGGCCTTTCATAAGAGTCTGCTGATATAATGTGAAGTGATGGACATCTTATGGAATAAACACTAACAGCTTATCCTTATACATTTTATGTACTACTTGATATTTCAGACTCAAAACTTGATCCCGACCGTTCATGGACAGGCTCGAACCAGAACGAGTCTGATATCCCTCCTCCTCTCCCTCCTCGCCCGAGTCGAGGAAATAAAGTTTACCCAAACAAACCTATCGTGCAGCCAAGGAGACGAATGAAGTATATACCGTGGAAGCGGATAATTCTTAGCGATCTTGGTAAGCTGATACTACAACACGCCATGATGTTGATACAACGGAGAATCTATTCAAGTTGTTATGTCCTAGGAGAAGTCTTGACTTTTGTTGACTTAATATTTTGATCACGAAAGAATTATCATATTTGGTAACAGTAACTCGTTCACATAAATTAAAGAAAAACTATCTTATAAATCACAGATATATTCCCTAAGTTGTGATTGATTGATTGATTGATCTATCGCTAGATTAGTGTTTTGCGCCGTGCTTAAGGGTATTTCACCTATATGACGGCGGTGTATTCTAAAAATACACTATAGCAAAACCAAGATGTAAAGCGTTTCAATAATGCTATAAAGTAAATCTTCCGTCAGTGCTAAGTAAAAACAGCATTGTTACTCTCCAAACAAACTGGCACTAGCCAGAGGGTCCCTCAGATGTGAGATGGAACTTTATTAGTAATTTTAAATAAACAACATGTATTTCTGATTTGAACAGGTACTCCGGGAAGTCAGTTATCCATCTGGCATACGATGGTAGAACCCAAAATCGAGGCTGATCTCATAGAGGAGTAAGTATTATAACATAAAATAATCAGTATATAAATAATTGATTTTAAAAAATGTTAAGCCCCATGAAGTTTTCATTCTGCCATATATGCTGTGACATACTTCTCTATCACATCATCGCAAGACTGTCAAGTAACGGATGTCCTAGACCCACACAATTAATTGTGTTATTACGTACCCATTTAAGAGCACTTTATCCCCATAAAAAATATCTATTCAAATTACCTTTGTCGCTGTACAAATTTACTTCAACATCGAAAATCGCTTTGGATTATGGATGTTAAGCGAATTGTGGATATTCCATTTTCTGGGAGCTAATACTTGTCTTAATTCTAGACATTCTTGACCATTAGTTTCCTTGGTTGTACAACAGGCAGCTGAATCGCTGGTATAAACCTTTTCCGAAAATCAACGGAAATAAAGCAAAACGTTTGGTTGCCAAAGATATAATTCATATCAAATTGCAAAGAGTCATTGAACAAGTTTTTAAAAGTGTAACTAACTGAACTGATGCAGGTACTGTCATTCATCAATGGCTATACAGAGATCCCCGCTGATTTTATAGGAGTGGACGATTGGCTTTTCACGCACTTTCCTGCGTTACTGTACAGGCAGTCAGCCAACAGGCTATCTTTAACGTGATGTTTTACCTTGAATAAATGATAAGGAAGCCAATTGTATACCTTAATGCTGCTTATTGAGTGTAGGTTAAGGGTTTATCTAGACAGTCTAATATCAAATGGTAACAATTCAACAATCATGGTTGCTTGACAAACAAATAAGGTCGTGGTAATGTTTTTAACTGGAGGTGTATTGAAAAAATATACAACTTTTGTTGTCGTTGATATTATTAGATTGGATTTAATATAATCCAACAAATATTGGATTCGTCTGATTAGGAAAATCTGTCAACACCGTACCCAGACGAATTTTAAACTACCAGTTGTTTCGAATATTTGACATCACATCACCTAACCCCAATCAAATCACCTGACTTGGAATATGACCTACGTTTATTTTGTTTATTAACAAACGATGAAATTAAACCGCCAGTATACTTGATAGATACCAGAAACACCCCCATTGTAGCCCCAGGTTTTTTGTATACAGCTATACGTCTTAAGTACACATGTTTTGGATGTAATTGGCCGGCTAGAGGGCGAAGTAAGCGGACACCTTAATAGACGCATCTGATCTGTTGAAAGAAACGGTGTTTGCTTTCATCCTCTCCTCTGCGGCTTTCGTGAAATTTTCTTGGGCTTAGGCAAAAATTAACCATAGCTGTAAATCTACTGTATGTATGTCACCACGAACTGTAAATAAACTCATAACAATACATTCTGTGGAGTCTTAACAGTGCACCTGCTGTGAGACGACTCGAACCGTGAAGAATATCAAATAACAAGGGACCTAGTACTAAATACTAAACCTTGCCTAACACCAGCCCACATTGATAGACCACGCTATCTGTTGATCGGAAGGACAGTATTTAAAAAAAAAACACCCCTGAGTATCTCATTGGAATTTTTTTATCTTGTTCTGCAGAAAAGTAATTCTGGCGTTTAACTGAACTCGTTTAGAAACATGTTAAATTGGAGGTCATCCATGATTCAAACTATATGATTCAAACCGTGAAACCTGACTATGTTAAATACATTGCGACCTATACTCTTATAGTATCTTTTAAATACACTTTCGTCCTGTGTATATACATAAATGTAGAGACAGAAAAAAAAATAAGCAAGATTCCACCGGAGAACTAAGCAGATTGTGCTACAGAACTTCGCGGTATAATGATCCTCATTTCATTTTCCCCCAATAAAGGCTGTCAATCTGTCTATGATTGAAGCAATGATACAGGGACTCCAAAATATCATATTAACCACAATCGTGTTTAATTTAGTCGATTTGAAATTCTGTTTCTGACAAAAATATATTTGATAAATGTGGAGAATATAACGGTCTCTTTGTATAGCTTTATACCCTTCTCTTAGGTTTCATGTCGACATGTTATCGATATCATTAGGTGAACGATCGGTTTTATGTACTCGACCTCCGTCAGCCGGTCTGATAAATCGTTTTAAATATATGTAAAAGTCTTCGGAAAAGATTAAATCACTAACAATGTATTTTTTTCTCCCAGGAAGTTCAACGATGAGTCTGAGAACCACAGAAGTCCCGTCTCCTTGTATGATGATGTTGTAGCGAGAAGAGGACGATCTAGGAATCTGGTATATACCGTTAGCTTCGAGTAATGCAGAGTAGCTCAGAAAAAATGTTGGCTAGAAAAAATGCGTTAGCTCAGTCTTTATGATTTGAAATCTTTAGTTCTATGCGATTGTTATCTGCTGTATTAGTGCTTTTTGTAATAGCCTTTAATGTTTCTGGAGGGCTTTATCATATAATCGTGGATCACATCAAGATAAATAAACGGAGTATGGCTAATTCATAATTTAACTGATTACAAGCTTGGTGTTCGTTTACATATAGATGTTATTTATATTATAAATTTAGTTCTCAGATAATAACCGGAAGAACAATCAACAGCATCTCCAAACAGATGTAGTTGTTTTGATTTAACACGTGCTACAGAACATTATTTATTATAGTGTGGAGTTTTATCCTCATTCTGCACAGCACAGCATTTGTTGTAGTAGTATTATAGTATTTTATGACTCACCTGCTCTTTTAATTCCAGGTTTCCGTTATTGACAGAGACAAAGCCCAGTTGTTTCTCAGTAAAATACATTTCCTCAAGTTAACTTTACAAGACGTTATGCACGCCATCACTGATTTACAGACAACATTTCTGGACCAAGAGGGGTAAGCAATATTAAAATGTTATCTGAAATCATATGGAATATAATTCATCCTATGAATGTTTATTTGTGGATAAAGCGTTTAGTCGGCACACATATATGTAATAAAAACGAAAAACTATATTTGATTTGACTAATTGAATTCAACATAAATCGTATGGGGCATGATAAAGTCATAGGAGCGTTATAATTAACTTTCATAAATTTCTTTTTTCAGTTCCGATTCTCTCCTGGATTTAATTCTTTCACATAAAGACATGGAGAAGGTCATCCATCAAGTGAAAAAGAAAGGACTAAGTAAGTAGGAATACAGTTGTATTTAAGCAACACAAGTCGAATAAGTCGAACTGGCAAAGTATATACGATCAGAAATTAACTATTCAGTTCTTTTCTGTTTAACCTTTTTATACCATTAATAATAGTCCGTACGGGACCAATTAAACTTGAGATTTGCTGTGACATAGTAATATTGAATTCAAGATATGGTTTTGACGAGATCGCCAAGGATTTCAGCAGTGGCATTTGATAAAATTAATTGGACCATGAAATAGTGTTGTATCAATTGATTTTGTTTTTCCTTCAGGTCAAATGGATCTAGCGGACTATATTATGTATGAAATATCGCGTGTGGATCACTATCGAGCAAAAGCAGAGTTACTTCGATTTCAACAGAGAATTCACGACTATATATTCGACATAGGTAAGTTTGTTGACCTCCCCTCTCAACATTTAAATCTGTTTGCATAAATCACCAAGTCCGTTTGTACTTATTCCCGCTTTGACCAAGTTATTTTAAGATTTGCATCATTTTAATTTATTGATAAATAAATTAAATTTTAAAAATAACACTTTTAGAGTGGGCCATTCTGTGCCCTTTTCTATCTTTCCAAATCAGTCTCGGGAGTAGCCTAATAGCGATTTTTGTTTCGTTCGTTTCTGTATACCTGTCATTTTGTGATATCTTTCTCTTTACAGATCAGCAATTGAAAGATGTCAGAACAGCCTGCGAGGAAATATGTTCAAGGTACCATTAGGCTTTTTTTATATAAAACTTGCGAAATCAATCTCTTTAAGGACCATGTGATATCAATTCCTTCCCATTTATGTTTATATCTATTTCCATTGTTAAACGTTGAGGAGTAGCAATGCTGTTATTTCTTAGCTCTGGAGGAAAATTAATTTTTCATCACTATGGAGACGGTTCACATCATGGTTGTGCTAGTGTCAATTATCCTTGGAATTCATCGCTGACAAATAAGTTAAATACCCCTTTGCACAGTGCTAAATTCCAGTCAACCTATCAACCAATCAATCAATAGATTGTTAAACGAATTTGCCATCTTGCAATCTCAATGCTTCAAAGACATTCTCATATTACTAGACATTCATGTTCCGTTTTTGTTACTAACTTTCAATTGACTACATAATGATGGATTTTTGTTGTAGCGTCTACCTTAAAAACCTGTTGGAAACTCTATTAGGAGTAGGTAACTTGATGAATGGCGGTACAGCTGCAGGTCAGGCGGATGGATACCACCTGGAGGTGCTAATTAATCTTAAAGCCACGGAGGACAAGGTAACTACAGCATTTCAAACGAAAACGTGTTACAAATGTGGTTTTACAGGAATAAGAACAATGAAATTAAACGAATACTGTTAATGTGTTCAACTCCTAGCTTTTGTCGGTTGCAGTACGCAATGCATGTTAGAAACAAGTTTTGATATAATTTTGTGTTAGTTTATAGTATACTTCGCGAGTCTTTTCCAGAGTTTTAAGTTTACTTCTGAAATACCTGTCTTTAAGACAGTATAAGGCAAGATTATTGTTCATCAAGAGTTAATCAACGCAATGGCCGGTAGCATGTGAAAACCTAATATGGATAGATCACTTTTCAGAGAGACTGACTCCATGTATCCATTAACTGCTAAAAAATAGTAAAACATAAGTGTACTTTTAAACTTCAGGATGGCCGAGAGAATCTATTGGTATATTTATTGAGGTTATATTGCGAAGTTCATACTCAGGATATCTCACGGTTTAGTCTACCAGAACCTTCCAATATGAGGCACGCGTCACAGGTAAGAGTCTTGTTAGAGTTATCCCCCTTGAATGTCGCTTCTCTAGTGTGTGAAGAGTAAATGTTATTGTTGTTTTATAAGTATATATATTGACTAAATATGAACACTGATATCTTAGGATTGATGGTCACCTGTTGATTGTTTCGATTTTTACGACATAAATACAAACACATTGTAATATTCAACATCAAAGAAATATTCATATAAAATGCAGCAGACCCAACAGAGTTACGATAAGATATATGTACCGGTATATAAACATTTTTTTTTGTTGTAGTGTGATCGAATATCATTTGTGTTAGGTTTTTTCATTTAACTTTTTTTTATTTATATTTTAAACCAATCTTTTATGAATTTTGACTTAAAGTTTAATTGACTATGTTATATTTGTTATTTCTCTCAGGTTTCTCTGGTGGATGTGAACAATGCTCTGAATGGACTCAGCGATGATTTACATCATATCAAGAAGAATGTAAGTAAAAAAACAAGCATAACATTTTTTATTTTAACAGATTTTAACACTGATTACGTTGACCAATAATATCGGTTTTCCTTTTGACAAGTTTGAATGAATCATCTACAAAATTAAATACTTCTTAAAATAAGAAGTTTCAATTTGTATGTCACCTTGAGGCGTTCTTAATTCATAATATTTCCAATGGACAAATGTTTATGGTAAATTGAACTGGTTTTACTATTCAGTTTAAGACAATATTAATTTTGTATTATAATAAAATGTAATTTTTTTATATATTATAAAATTTACTGAAACATGCACAGGTGTAATCAGAATTTTTCTATGTTACAGATAACACCTTTACTCCATCCAAATAGTAGTTCACTCTCGGATAAGATTTCTGAGAGGCTTCAACAATTTTTCGTTACAGGTAAGTCATGTGCACAGAAAAACATGTTATATATTGTCTCATTGCATAATATACTATAACGCGTGATTCTTTCATGGTTTGACTCGATACTTTATTGAGAGTGTTCTGGGCACCAAGAAGCACTTGGCTGTGAAGGACAGGGAATTACATTTTAAATTATATTGGTCATTTAGTGTCCAGTAGAATGAAGTACCTGCCACTTTTACCTATGAATAATAAGCAATGTATGTGAAGTTTAAGCAACTTTTTAGTGAAACTTGTCACCTGTATAACCCCTTCTCATAAATACAGTTATCTCCACTGCTTGAAAAGTAAACCGGATTTATTGGGTAAAATTTCAAGAATCCATGTTTTTGTTGTTTTAATTGGGAAATGTCTTAACTATAGAAGCTGTTTAAACCAGAAAAGTGTTATTCTAAAACAACAAAAACTACAGTTTGTATTCAGCCTGCAAACACTTAAATCAGTGATAACAAAGAATCGATAAGATGACTTGGCCACCTTCAACAGGGATTCAAAGATTACAGCCATGTGAGCAACTGGTGTCAGTATTGGGTGAACACTCCACATTAAGTAGCACATCATATTGATTAGCATGGTCTAGGATTCTGGATGAAGGCAGATCACGATATTCAAAGATCAAATTATCATTAACTGGTTCTTTTTTTCTTTTGTGTAGCTGAAGAAAGCATAGAAGGTCAGAGGAAGCACTATCGAGAGACAAAGGAAAATTTCCAGAGAACAGCCGCTTATTTCATGTTCGACAACGACAGTGGGGAGGTGAGACAAATACAAATATATATTTTACTGTTTCTCACCAGTTCTTTAAAAAATGAATCATATAGGACTAATAGTGTTGGCTCTATGGAGTGTATATGCTTCTTGCCACCTCTGGGGCCACGGGTGCTATTTTAGCAGACGGTATTGTGGGCAAAAAAGCTTGACGGAATTGTGAAAAAAAATGTGATTGCACAAATGAACTGTAAATATGATAAAATAAAACCAGGCTAGTTAAATTGTCTTCGAATTTAATTATATCAATTCGTTTCTCTTTCTCAAAAAAATATTTGTTATATTTTTCAGCT
This sequence comes from Mopalia muscosa, assembly GCA_031763545.1. Taxonomy (NCBI): domain Eukaryota; kingdom Metazoa; phylum Mollusca; class Polyplacophora; order Chitonida; family Mopaliidae; genus Mopalia; species Mopalia muscosa. Next base: position 13,320 of record JARFOD010072773.1, read on the forward strand.
TTGTACAAAGACGTTTTTCAGTACATGGGCTTCATTTCTTCATGATTGTAAACATTACTGGAAGGAAGTACAAAGGAAATTAGCGAAAGAAAGATTTCAAACTAATTTCGCCATTTCACCTGGAAAAATAGTAAGTACTGTCTTTTACATTGTGATAAGGCCTACCAAAGAACAACATTTCATATTCCCCATAATTTACACCGATAAGCCGACCTACATAATCTGCAATGTCGATTTCAAATATAAGTTATATGCCAACATTCTTTTCAATGGTATATTTAATCTATGTTATGTATTAGAGTGATGCTACAAAGGATATAAATGTAAAAGTGTAAATTTTTTATAGAGTATAAGATTTGTGAATAAAAGAAATTAAAATGGAAAAAAAAAATACTAAGTATCTAAAGGCTAGATTTTGCTAGGTTAATAAGCAAAAACATTTCTGACAAGAGTTCCCTGTTTCACTTCCAGATACCGTCTCTTAGACTTCCTCTGCCTGATCCACCACCAGAGATTCCACCTAAGCCCTCTAGCAGCTCATCATCTTTAGGAAAGCTCATAAACTCACCATCAAAAAGTGCTACTTCTGCAGACCGGCAACAGTCAGAGGCTAATTTCCGTAAAAGAGAAGTATGGGAGACACCAGAGGTTGCTAGTCTAGCAGGTACAATCAATCGACATCGAGATTCCCAACATAGCAAAAAAGATACCGATCAATATAGAGGACCACAGGAAGTGAAATCCCCACCAACACGACAAGCCTCTGACAGGTATCAGAAGGACATGCCATCTAACCGGGCTTCCTCACCCAAACGTTTCGTCTCAACACCACCCACAGGGGACATCCACCGTCCAGTGCCAACTCCACCCAAACCGTCCAAACACTACAGCAATAATACTCAAAATAATCACAATGGAAACTATGAAAACCAAGCAGCTTCAGCCCAGCATCACTCAACAGCTTCTGACCAGAAGGATCCAAGCCCGACTAGACAAGGTTCCAATGGTCCTCCATCTCCTAGGCGAGCTCAAATTCCCATTCCTGAAATTGAAGAGTCTCAGAGAAAACAGTCCAATGGCTTCTCACTCAAGTCCTGGCTCCGAAAAGAAAGTGCTAAGCCTAGACCAGGCAATACTGAGCAAGTGATGCCTCCAAAAGAACAAGATCACCAGCACAAACCTAACACAGCATTTGTAAAACTCAGAAACACCGTGGTTCAGAAGTTTAGTAGCTCAAATCAGAACAGAAGACCAAATGAGTCAAGCCCGGAAACTAGACACCGGTCAGCAGAGAAAGTTTCTCATGACTCTCGCCAACACAGCCCCTCAAAGTATCCATCAGGATACAGGGACAATTCAAGTGGACGATCAAGATCTAGATCACCTTCAGGGGAGAGAACTCAGAACAAACATCCGGGTCATCAGGATAGTGATATGGAAGCAGAGGAAGAAGTTGCTTTTTACAACGGTAGATTCGTGAAAACGAGAGACAAATCTCCCAATAAAAATACTGACAACAAAGCGGCACCTCCTAGCTTTGCTCATAAACCTGTGCTCGAGTCCAATTCCCATTCGCATTTCGGAATGATAGATCCAGCTACATTGGACCATCTTAAGAAACACTCGGAACCTGTGAAATCTGAGAGCGATCTCAACAATAACGAACCTAGTACCCAGAGAATGGCTCCTTCAAAGCGCGCGCGTGGAAGAGACCGGGCACCTCTAGCGTTAGGCAGCAATATAAGTCTCTCTGACCCATATCCAAGGTCAGATCAGGTCACAAAGCCCCCTCATCAAAGACAAAATTGGGATATTAACCAACAACAGCATTCTACAGCCCCCAAGAAACACCGTCAGTATAATACCATTGCTGGTTCCTCTCCTGGAAACCCCACACAAACATACAGGGCAACTGTCATCCACATGTATGAAAACCAATCAAAGTATGATGCTGCCGACAGTTCTCCACAATCAGGGTATCCAAATAATAATCAAGATGGACACTTTCAAACCCAGTCACAAAAATACAATACAGTCGGTCAGGGTAGGTCAAATAATTACCTAATGATGCAGAGTAAAGATGGACAGCATGGCAGATCAGGAACAGTGCCACAGGAGCAGAATGAGGAGTACTATCATTCACAAAGGCGGCACAGACACGCCTCACCCGAAAAGTCTATGCAGCCAGTTGGAAAAAGTTATCAAAGCATGACCGCTTCACAACCACAGCCACTGAATCCAAGGGATAAAACTGCAGCACATGCGCAGTCAATAACATCCCTGATAGAGAGGTTTGAAGCTGGTAAAGGCCCCCCACCTCCTGGTTACCAAGAAGCTGCAGCAATGACCTCCACTCCTGTTACTCAACGTAAAAATATGCAAATGTCTCTTCCAGCGGATACGCATTCAAACAGCCGATATCCACAACACAATGCCACTCAAAACCCTTTCCCTTTGTTAGATGGAGTAGGTCAAGCGATCTCCAGCGGGCACCAAGGCCAGGTAGAGCCGCACAGAAGTTCTGTAGCAGGCGGTGAACTTGGGAGAGACAGTCGGTACCATGGGGAACCAATGGCAAGACCAGGCCACCACAGTTACCCACCTCAACCCTCCACCCACGCTGTTCATGGATACGAACAACAGAGGAGGCCAGAGCAAGACGAGGGGTACAGGGATCAACTCAGGCGAGCTTTCAATAATAACAACAACAGCGCCAAGCAGAGATACCCAAAAACGAACCCAACCTATAGCGGACAATCATCCACCTTCCAGCGTTCACCCCCTCAGATGATGCGGGCATTCCCAGTACATCAACCAGGGTATCATCATGGTGGTGTGACCGTATAAACCACACTATCTAAACTCAACCTTTGCTTGAAGTTTTGTGAATCAAAACTTTCGTTACAGTTATCCACACTGTTGTACAGGTCGGAATTATTTGTAAACTTCAGGCAGTTGATATTTTAGTCAATGTAATGGCTGAGCTTATTTGGTCCAAAAAGTGCTGATACGGGATAAGCAATGTGAACGTTAATTTTAATCGACAGGTTTCTGTTGATCAAGCAGAACAATCATCAGCTGATTTTAGGTTAATGGGAGTCTATAATCTACGTCATCCATATTTTATCGAGGAAAAACTGCCACCTTCAATCGGTTTGGAGTAAACGAATATTCCCATTGAAAGTGCCTTCGAAATTTTCACCAACGTTTTGCCATAATGACTTATCATCATTCATGTCGCCTTAAACAACATTTCATGATCTCCATTAACGGCTGGCCATGGATTCTGTTGTGTGTGATGTTTTTCTTATTTTATTCTACGTTGTTTGTCGCGTGAAATTAGACAGTGCGAAAGAGAATCATTTTCATTGTTTCCATTTTAATGTTTATCATAATATAATTAAAATAATATTATACAAAGAATATATGATAATTGCCTTTGGTCTTTGTCCTTAGCCCTTAACACTGTTAAAGTGACATAACAAGGTATTTTATGGATATACAACTTCTGATTTATTGACGAGCGACGTTTCGGAGCAGATTCTAGCACCGTTTTCAAGCGACTATTGCTTGGGGCCAAATAATACACTCTCAGAAATATATGTCACTAACTGAAACCTTCAAGGTTCTTCAGTCCGGGCTCTGGTGGATTTGGGTTTTTTATGGAACCCTCACAGCATAAGCTTCATATATTTCTCCCTATCTTATTAATCAAAGAACCGTTTTTGGTGCAAGGATTCCGTTTAGAACCATCCTCTTTTCTAAATAGTCCTCAAAGGACCATTATAGAGGATATACCTCACAGGCCGTATAATAAATAAATACATATAGACTGGCTTTATGAAAATAAATAGAAAGTAACATCTTCTATCTAACATTAGTTTTATTATTTGTCACTTCACCTTTCGGTATGTGTCAATTCATAACTCTCACAATATATTATCAACAGCTATTACATAATCCATAAGTCAACGCATTACCAATTCTATCGATTTCAAGTCCAAATATTCAAATCGCAGTTTGAATCGACAGGCTCTTTTCCATTAAAAACTTTGAAGGCAAAAATATAAAATTCCATCCAAATTGTGTTGTTTGTTTGATTGGGGTATAACGTCGTACTCAAGGGCACTGCACTTATCTGACGGGTGTTAAAAACCGCCCCAATTATTGTTGGTGCCAAATCGTCTGACACTCACATTCCCGAGGGTCGTCAGAGGGGCTCGATCTTGTGAACGGTAAATCGAAGTAGATTTAGTACACACGCTACCACTGAGCCACGGCCGCGTTCCCTGTCCACATTGGATGTGACAACAGATCAAAGCATTCAACTTCCAGATTTACAACCAAACGCCGTGCAACGATACAATGACATGATATTCAGACAAAAGTCGTTAAATAAAAGAAATTTAAAAACAACAAATCAGTTTAATATAGATTCATGCTTACGTGGAGCAAATTTGATGGATTTGATCGCCTAGGGTGAGTTCCACAATTCAAGCAGCCAGCATGTCAATGGAAAAGAATGCTGAGATGGGGAGGGGCCGGATGCTAAGTGGGCTTAGTTTCGTGCACAAACATTTCTAGATGGATTTTTTCTTACAGAAAACTCAACAGTTTGGAAACAAGCAATACAAAAACATGGCAATTTGATTGTTTTGTGTAAACAGCTATTCTTCTTCCTCAATATTCATTGTATGATTTAAGATTGTTCTTTTCATATAAAGTCTAAGAATAAATATGTTGTCAGTCTTCAAAAGGTTAGCACGTCACATCAGTGGTTCTCAACCAGGGGTCCATGTAACATTATTGGGTGTCCACGTGAATATTTGGTTGGCCCACAAAAAAAATTCACCTCAAAGCAGTTGTTAAAAAACTCAGATATATAGGAAGCATACCATACGGAAAACCAGTGACAGAGCTAAGAAATATCTACTTAAGAAGAATTAATAAGAAGAAAAAAAGCTCAACAGAATCAGCCACAGGAATATCTTTAGTGTAATAAAGTGGCTATAAGCCGCCTGTAGGGCACCCCTTTATAAAGAATAGTTTGATTGACATTCAACTCAAGGGTATTTCACTCATTTGGGAGACTGATGTTCTACTTACTCTGCCTCACTTTAACCACATTTCCAGGCACTTATAAAGATATTTTGTCTCTTTGCTTGGGGTTTAACTTGGTACCAAAGGGTTTTTCACTTATATGACGACGGAATATCCAATGTTGGCTTAACTGTCATCAGATTTTCTAGAATACCTCTGATATATCTAAATAACGGGATAGACAATCATGAACATGAACATAAACTAAGAGTTTCGAAACTGTTGTGTATATTGTAATGCCTCGAGTGTGGCTGCCCGTATTATAATTCATCCATTGGGTAAAAACAAGTACCTGGTTTGGGACGGGTGTCTGCACAAACCATTCGGAACCGACAAGCTGGTTTAAGGGCTGGGAGACCATACGTTGGCACCGTTCTGCAACATCAACATCGACATTTCACGTTCGCTGGTGCAAGAATGTACAGGATTTGAATTTGATCAACTGGCGGCGCGTATGGTTCAGTGACGGGCGCCATAATGAAAGTTTCGCCAAGAACTGCGTCGTCCAAGTTGACAGATTCGGTGGAGGCAGCATCATGATTCGGGGAGCCGTATCTAACACAGGCAGAAGGGAACTGGTGCTTGTTCAAGGCAACCAGACAGCTGTACGCTATCGGAATAAAATTCTGCGCTCTCACATGCTTCCCATTATGGTTCGACAGTGAAAACTCTTTCAACGGTATAATGCCAGGCCGCATACGGTATGTTTAACAGTGGCATACCTAAAGGAAGAGAAGAAGCTAATGTGCTGCCAAGGCCATCAAGATCGCCAAATCTCAACCCTATCGAGCATCTATGAGACGAACTGGATAGACGGTAACGCCAGCGTCACCCAGCGCCTCAGACCCTTTCGCAACTGCCCCATGCACTGCGTGAAGAATGGATTATATTAATATATCGTCTATGCGTTTATTTTATGACAGAGTATATATGGCACCACAAGTCGTAACAAAATGCTGGTAATGCTCAACAGTTCGGGAGCTCATTCCCCACCTCACAAACAGTAGGGGCGCTCGTACCCTGCAGTTACGCCGCCTTTGGTGTCCAATTTAATATGACGAGTTTTCGTCATACGTTTTGAGTATAGGGGCTGTAACATATAACACCCGAAAGGCAGCTTCAATACAGAACTTTGTCAGGAAAAAAGAGCGTACTGGATTAGGACTCTTGGGGAATTTGTTGTGTAAAAGTTATCCGGAACGTGCAAGGTTAACATAATTATCTCGGTCGGTACCACAGACACTTGTATCTAGTCAGTAGACATGCGCTCTCGGGAGCCTACGTCATTCGTCAATGGTTCCAAATGAGCTAAGGCGTGTCTTATAGTACTGAAGTTTCGTCAACTGCGCAAGCGCGCTGGCTAATTTCTAAACTCAAAAAATGGCAAGGGGCATAGAAGCAACGGACTATCGCAAAGTACAAACTTTTAAACAAGTGTTTAGTTTTACAAAATGACATCTCCCAGAAAGCCGGTGGATATGTTAAAGATTCCAGATGAGTTTTATTTTTGTTGATTTTTTGTTATTTTTCGTGATTCGTCGTTTATGAGCATAACTTCGAAAGCTCGTTTCCCATCTTGTGTATTATTATATATAGTAACCATTTACGAATAACGTAGGCTCTCGATAGCGTATGTCTACTCGCTAGATACAAGTGTCTCATTCTAAAATATAATCAATTCTACTTCCTATGTTGAGACATTGACTCTTAAGATACACCCGGTCCATCTTGTTTTGCACTTCTTGTATTTGCTAGGCTGTGGCTGATAGGTCGCCCCAAATATTGGAGGAAATTAATGCGCGATGGTCTGGCACTGCATACGAGAGTTGTCTTAGTCTCGTCCACTATAGAAAGTCTCGCGAGAATACGATTGACAAGTGTCGGTGGTTATGACACCATAAACTAACATCTGTCTATGGCTGCCGCTTGTTGTAGTCGTTAGACATGTGTATTTATTTTTGTTAAACAGTAAAAAGTATGATCGTCCTACACATATACAATTGGGCTATTCCATTTGGAGTTATGTTGTTTAACGCAAATTTAATGGAAAATTAGCTGAACAGACCATATCCTTCTCCTCTCATATGTGAAACATTTACCCAAAACTTTAGGAAAATCGGTCTATTCAATTTGGGTAGATAGTGCTTAACGCAAATTGTACGTCATTTTGTGAGAAAAAAAATATCATCTAATTAGCATAATTAATATTCACAGAATTCCAAATAATTTTAATGTCTTCCTTTCCGGTCAGGCAACTGTGTGTCAAATTTCAGAAACATTCCCTCAGTATACATTTGATATAGAAGCCTTTACATCGCCGACGCCGACGTCAGCCGCGAGGAGCATGACATAAGCTAACCTTACTTCGTACAGGCGAGCTAAAATGACTAGGTCTTTGTAAAACAACAAAGATATCTTATTTAAAACCTCTCAATTCATCTTCTATACATTTGGCCCGATATACTGTTTTCAATGGATTACGTACGGCCAAATCTATCAACAAAAAACATTTATTAAAACGTAAAACTGTAAACTAGGATTATGCATATACAGTTTTATTTCATCAATAATTACAGTAAGCCATAACTAGCAGTCATACATCGTGTGCATCATGATGAAAACCAATATATAATTTATATAAGTAAAAAACAATAATATAGGACAGCAACTAAATACGTTATTAGTAAGAGGTCAATAAGAAAATACGAACATGTAAAATATAAGTTATCTATGAGCCCTAACATTCGATGCTCGTTGAATGTTCATGAGTAAGTTGGAGAGAAAAGTCTATAGTGAAACTGAGACGACTTGACAAAAACAAAGGCTGGATAAAGCGAAGACAAAAAAAATAGAAAATGTGAATATTCTCTTCAATTTTAGCCCCTAATCAACGATTAACTCGTTGGATAAAAGTAACAATTCAGAAAATAACAAAACAACAGTGCCATTTTTAAACTGAATGGGAAATGAAAAGTTCGATTCAGATTTCCTTTTATAAATATCTGCAATTAGATCCTGTTTCCTAAGTCGAATACCCTACATATTGCTTGGGCGAGCAGCTAAAGGGAGGTGATCCATGTGCTATTAAGGACTCTACCGCTAGTCGGGAGTAAAAAATGCGACTCTTATCTTTCCGTGGCTTTTTCGGGTATTTCCAAAGGATGATTATAGTAACATCATATATATTTAGAAAGCAGAGGATTTCAAGATT
>JARFOD010072784.1:0-21627 GCA_031763545.1 Mopalia muscosa
CCGAGATACAGGGATTAATAATGAATATGCCTGCGAAAGAGAATGGGTTATAACCAGTCTGATACAGAGGGAAGTTTCGCCTTAACCAGAAGGTCCTTTAGTATATATATTCAAATAGAGTCCAATGTTGTTGATGTTGTCCCTTTAATATTTTAATCCATTTATGTCATTACTGGAGAAGAAAACTCTTTAGTTTAATATTTCTTTTTTATTGCTAAATACTATACAATACATAATTCGTGCCACTAGCGGTTAACATGTGTTGTTGTTGTGGGCACAAATCTTGTCCTATATGCATGTTATGTCATCAAAACAAAAAATGGGAGTTTTCATGGGTAAACCAAACATGAGGCTCTTTAGCAACAGGGGATTTCCCAAAACTGAATGTCTGCTTTCTATTGAAAATTACTAAAGCCAGTTAGAGCCAATGACCTAAACATCTAGGATGTGCTGAGGCTCTCGAGGAGGGTGTCTTTAACACGATCACTGGTTTGGCTTTAACATGAGAACTAGGCTAGCAAACGCGACAAGCGATAATAACCCTCTCACGACTCACTATGCATATTTATATATTTTTTCTTAAACGCTAAATCAGACTTAATTTAGACATTTGACCGTTTAGATACGATAGTCTGGTTCAGACTTACTATAATATACAATTCAGTGACAAAACCCCAATAATTAAAAGGCTTTAAGTAGGTATTCTTTCGATATAGGTCAGCGTATTTAACAAGAAAATGAGTAAATTTTCTCAATTTTTTACAACTATTGAAAGGGGCTATGCAATTGCAATAGCCCCATAAAAATTTCAAACGGAATATAGGAAAACAAAGACTACTTGGTAAACAATTAACATAATTCGTGACTGGAATTTAAATGATTTAAAAAGTTACAGATTACTTTATATACATCATGTTAGTGTAGTTGGGGATACTTACTAGAGATTGCTGTTCACTAGGTAGCAAGGTGCATTGGGAATGGTCTTAGATATTTGGCTTACCATAGCATTGTAATGTCTGTTACAATATAGTAAAAGAAAAACATTATTTGAGAGAATTTGCTTTTGTTCAATCTTAACACACATCTTAAAAGATCATTAGCACACCCAGAAGATTAGGTTAAGTTTATTAACAATAAGCATACAGATAATCATAGTATGTAATTATCTTGTTTAATGTTTATTGATATATACATACCTGTTTGGTTTAGGAGAGAGACCGTCCGGGGTGGGGCCCGTATCTGCTAGCTCCGGGAATATTTTCTGAAGCTCCACTGTGGTCAAACCAGTTTTCCGTTGCTTCCTTTGTCTGAAGTTTGGCTTTGGCATTGAACTTGGAGAAGGTACTGTCAATCCCTCATCAGGTTTATCTGTGAAACCATAATAACATATTATTAGACACCATCAAACAATATGGGGAAACACCATACCAATACCTTCTTCAATATTCTTGAGCTAATAATGTACTAATGACAAAAACACACCTTTTTTCAGATCGTTGAGACACTCCCCGGAGTCTGTAGTGGCCTGTTGTTTGTCAGATTCTGCGTCGGAAGTGGTTTGGGTTTTCTCACTATCCTCTGCACTTTCTTCCACCTCAGAAGTGGTTTCCCTCCCCACATCAGATGACAAGACTCTCTCTTCAGACGACACTACTCTCTCTTCAGATGAAAGCCTTCTCTCCTCTGATGAACTCTTTCGTCCTCGTTCTTTGACCAGATTGTCAAAAGGAGGTTGTTCATCTGATGATTTTCTCTGGTTTTCAGAAGAGATTTTCCGTTCCTCGGATGAAACAACTCTTTGTTCAGATGACCGGCGTCTGTCAGCAGGTGATATCTTCAATCTGGCACGATCTTCTGATGTTCGTCTATTGGCTAGAGTGCCATGCTCTGACATAAAATCCTTCAGTATGAACGGTTGATTTTCTGAGCTTTGTGTTTTAAAGCCTGAATCTTCCCCTTCGGAACCACTGAGGGAGTTCAGCTGTGTCCGTGACGAACGTACCACTTCTACCTGCTGTTCAAACTCTTCAATCTGCTGAACCATTTTGTGATCCACAGTGGATCCAGTCAGAGGGTTTGCAGAGAGGTCTAGATTGGAGTTGTGTGTTACAGGTGATGTAAGTACACCAGGGTCCTCGGATAACTCTGTACAAGTTGTCTGAACTGTGTCATCCTTAACACCACTTGAGGAGCTTGATGTTTTGGCTGTTGATGAACTCGTCTGCATTAAAAAGAAGTCATCCATAAATAAAAACATCAACCTGTGGCAAAATGTCAAACAAAATACTTGTATTATTCATCAAAAATGTATAAATTTTCATAAACATAAATGTTGTTGATACCTGTTCTAGACTGTGTTTTCTTTCCTCTGTTGTGTGACTGTCATCCGAATCTTTATCATCTTCCTTCTCTGTGTCTCTGTCAGTGCTCTGTTCAATCTCTGTGTCACGATCTGTGCTTTGTTCCTTTGCTGCTCTCTCATCTTTCTCCTCTTCACTCTCTGTCAGTGAATAGTCTATCAAGCGCCTTGGAGTGCGGTGAACAGGTATTTTCATTTTCATTGGTTTACGATTGAGTCTTAGGGCTGGGGAGGAGTCTGCATCGGAGTGTTCCTCCTCCACCAGTCCATCGACTGGCTGACGACACCGAACAAATTGCACAAAGCTCTCTTTAGCTGGTGATTTCATTTGAATGTGAAGAAAGTCTCCGGATGGTTGAGAGTCTGTGGGACTCTGAGGGGGTGTCTCTGTCTCCTGTATGTTCTCAAGATCACTCATGGACACCTTACTGGCATCTGTACAAACATACAACAGTCCACATAAACCTAGATATGAGTTATTGTAATGATTCTATTTTGCCCGGTGATAATAATCGTTAAAACAAAACATTCTGATGAACTTTTTTTATGGATTGTTTTCTTTGAAAAAAAAAAACAATCCAAATTTAAATTGAAAAAAAAAAACAACAAAAAACAAAACAGATCTTTCAGCTTTTGAAGAAGGACATCATTATTAACAATAATTTGACACATGACTAGATTGTAAAGAAACGTTATTATTCTCTATTTGTGAAATTTCCAATACCTCTGTTCCTGGGGACAGCTGGACTGGCAGGTGCAAACCCATCATCTGTTTTCTTACAGCGATGGTGTTGAGCATCTATAGTATTCACAACAATTCTGATTAGAGTCTGCATGATAGTTGATACCGGAGTGCTGCTGATTTGGTACTGAAAACAGTAAAAACATGAAGATATCAGAGTACAGTTAATGTCGTACCAAAACTGTGAGTTAATGTTACTGGAGTATGGATGATTCAGCACAGAAACCAGGAACAAATGTTGTTACTGGAGTATGGATGATTCAGCACAGAAACCAGGAACAAATGTTGTTACTGGAGTATGGATGATTCAGCACTGAATCCAAGAACAAATGTTGTTTCTGGAGTATCGATGATTCAGCACTGAATCCAGAAACAAATGTTGTTACTGGAGTATGGATGGCTCAGCACAAAAACCAGTAACAAATGTTGTTACTGGAGTATGGATGATTCATCACTGAATCCAAGAACAAATGTTGTTACTGGAGTATGGATGATTCAGCACTGAATCCAAGAACAAATGTTGTTACTGGAGTATGGATGATTCAGCACAGAAATCAGGAACAAATGTTGTTACTGGAGTATGGATGATTCAGCACAGAAACCAGAAACAAATGTTGTTACTGGAGTATGGATGATTCAGCACTGAAACCAGAAACAAATGTTACTGGAGTATGGATGATTCAGCACAGAAACCAGAAACAAATGTTGTTACTGGAGTATGGATGATTCAACACTGAAACCAGAAACAAACGTTGTAACTGGAGTATGGATGATTCAGCACTGAATCCAAGAACAAATGTTGTTACTGGAGTATGGATGATTCAGCACTGAAAACAGGAACAAATGTTGTTACTGGAGTATGGATGATTCAGCACAGAAACCAAGAACAAATGTTGTTACTGGAGTATGGATGATTCAGCATTGAATCTAAGAACAAATGTTGTTACTGGAGTATGGATGATTCAGCATTGAATCCAGGAACAAATGTTGTTACTGGAGTATGGATGATTCAGCACTGAATCCAGAAACAAATGTTGTTACTAGAGTATGGATGATTCATCACGGGCACCAGTAACAAATGAAGTAATTTTGATAAATCTATAATACTCTTGATATATTTAACATAAAGTCACTACTCTGCACCTTATAGAGTATGACAAGTAGAGCCATAAGCCAGGCCTGTCTAGTGTGTGACTCCAGGTACCACAGTGTGTAGGTAGGAGGCTGGTAATCACTGGCATATCTCTGAGGAGATGGACCATACTGGAGTAACAGCAGCGAGATTGGTAAAATCATGTTCCCAAGTTTAAAGTTTTTATCCAGCACCTGGTGAAAAAACAAAAATCAACAAGAATGTAAAGACACTAAGGTAGTATGGCTTTTGGTTGCTTTCCCCAAATTGTATAATACCATATTTGACAATATTTCACTTTTGGTACAAGATGCAACAAGAAAGCATATGTCTTGTGTAAGCCACCATAAGAGGACAGGTTTCTGTTACCAATCAGAAGAACTGATTGACTCACAAGATTTTCCCTAAATGAGGACACTACTGACAACCATAAAACTTGAAATGTTTTGCTCATGTGCCAAATAAAGAGAGCAGTGCTACATGTCAACAAACTGGGCTCAGCCAGATGGATGTTTCAACAGACTTTCTAAGGACTAGGTGTGTCTGCGTCTAGCAGTGTTTTCTGATTTTATCAGAATCTCTTAGTGGGACATATAGGTTGTACTTTTATTGTAGAAGTTGACAATCTTTGACCAATTAAACACCTAAACACATGATATTTTTGAATAAGAATGTAACTTACATGAGGCAACCCAGCCAAGAATGCATTAAACACAGCTGATGATCTGTGGAGAAAAATATGTTACGCTTATGTTAAAAACACCCAATATAAATTCCAGATATTTATTTGTAAATTTTATTAATAATTTAACATATTCCAAAGGAAATCATAAAAGGGGAAATTTGTCATACAAATAACAATTTTACTGGTGTAAGTCAATTCAAAAACATAATATCACCATAGTTCACCTGAGTTTGTAGGGTGGCACACTGAAGGCCTTCTCAGTCTGATTGTAGCCCAGTAATACATTCAGGTGACGCAAAACAATACTCTGTAAAACAAAGGAAAGGGAAACTACTGAATACAAATAGAAGCAGATGGGGATGACGACGGCAAAGTAACAGACTGATTCTAGTCCTTTATATTTTATTAGATAGATACATGCTGTATTACGCTAAAATAACAGTCCAGTGATAGTTACCTGTGCTTTAGAAGCTCCCCTATCCTTGTTCACTTCCTCCTGATTACATTTCACAGAATACTGAAACATAAAATAAAATTAAAATGTATCTGGCTTCAATTAATCTATAAATATAATAATCTATTTGCCTAAAGAAATTCTGTTGTATTTATCTCCTAACTAGTTTTAAGTACGGGCACAAGTTAAGACCAGGAAGCCCACATATTACCACCAGAAGGAACTTGTACCCACCGGTCTAAGGTTCCAACCGTACAGGGTATTTGCGATGAGCTTGTCACCATATTAAAATTATTTACCTTCATAAGTAGAGCAACCAACTCATAGACAGTGTTTCTGTCCACACCCTCTAGATCCATTGCCCGCTGGAGCAATGCAGCAAAATTACTCTCTTCATCAGTAAATTCCCTTAGTTGACCACCTGAATTAAATTAATACAAAGATTTTACAAAGTGATGTAAAAAAATTTAACTAACTGCACTACATGTGCCGTGATTTTCCCTGGTAATGACCGGATTAACTCTTTTTCTTGATGAAGCCACGCAGACAGCTTACCACATGCAGGTGAAACAACAACAACATTATATCATGACAGTCGCGACTTGTTTAACCCACCCATCCCAGGATGGTCTACTGGGCCCAGTTGTTCAAAACTGTATTAACTTTAAACCATTGTTGTTTGACGTCACGTCACAATTGATTTTCATTGTGATGTTATGAATTTAAGCCTGACTTATCTTTGGAACAACCCAACCCTGGTTATAAAGACTTTATTTGTGAATAGTATTTGATTAAAATCGGTAAACAAGGATTAGTGCTGGTTATAACCATTTACGCGGCATTTGGTAGTACATTATAGCCTAATTACACTATATATTCATGTAACCTATATACGAGAACGAACATTGCACTTTTTTTTTTTTTACATAACTGAACGATAGGTTACGTGGATTTAAGTTCACATGAACGGAAGATCGGTTACGCAAAATTTTGAAAAATAAGGCCTGCTATACACTTCACAAACCATAAAAAGAGATTCATCACACACTGGGCCTTGAAATGTTCAGAAACTATTTATGAATGACAAGTTAAGCTAGACTATCATATAAACTTTACTGAAAAAATAATTGAGTAAAAGAATAGAGTTACCTGGGAACATATAGTTACTGAATCCTCCCATGCCTCCAGCAAACTTTCCTGTGAGTCTGCGGCCAAGGCCAAGTGACAAAGATTGCTGACGAAGAGATGCTTTTTCCTTTTCTGAAAAACCAAACAATTTCCAATGATCAATATACCCATCACTGATTTATATATGTAATAAATCGCGGCCAGGTTTAAAAGCTTTAAATAATTGTTTTTATTTTTAGGAGACTGTAAATCAGACTTCACTGTCTAATGACTTTCGCTTGGAACACAAAAAAAATCAAAATGCAATAATTTGTATAGCCTTGTCAACAAAAATATAGAATTTAACAGTTTCAAAAAAGAGAAGCCCCAAAAGAAGTACATTGGTTAAACTTGTTCTCTTAAGTAAGTCTCTTAAGTTTTACTTTCTATATATCTTTAAATAAATTCTAAGTTTGAGAAAATGTTAAAGTAAAGAGTCACATCAGTCAAGAAATCGTTATATCACACACCTTTACAAAAAAAGAAAGCATCAAATAAGATAAGATTACCTTTGAACAACTGCATTGTTAAGAGGAAATATGTGCAATATTGTATGGTGAAAAAAGCCAATCATGTACATAGCCATATGTTATTAATGTGAAATGGTCATGCAAACTTTGCCATATTGAGGTATGACACATCAACAGCAGCCGGCCACAGAAAATTAAACAGCAATGATTCTCCACAATGCAGGGCCATTCACAGGATTTTTGTTTAAGGGCCTGTCGATTTGAGTTTTAAAATTTAAAAAGTATATTCGATTTAATGTTTGCTGTTTAATGTTAATTGAATAATTTATTCAGTCGAAAGAATGCTTAGCTGGGAATTTTAAATACAGTAAATGCAACCCGTAATTGTGATCTGTAATGTCCTACTAAAGGTTACTTCACTGACAAAAGGGCGTGTTAGTCCACTTGGCATCACTGGCACAGTGCAGAACAATAGCATCACACATAATCAAGATTCCACAACCAATCTGCTTGAATTACCCCTTAGCTCTGGGACCACCAAAAACAAGGGAAAGTTAACCCCAACCCGTCCCCCTTATCTAGGGGAATTTTAGGCGGTCGTAATCCAGGTCTCTATAAACCAGTCTTTATAAAGCCCTGTATTTGGCCCTGCAGTGGGAAGAGTTTCTTAAAAAATACCTAATCAGTTAATGATATAGTATGCTGGGTGAAAAAAATAAAACAATGTGAAACGCATTAATTGAATAAAAAGAAAAAATTCTTAGAAAAAATGTTAATTTTCTGTAAGTATAAATATCAGCACATGTAACCTTCCAATGAAGAATGTCTGCAATGAAGCAATTAGAAAACATAAAATAAATGAAATCCATGTCAGCAATGTTAGCTAGTATAATGAGGTTCATGCCAATCATAATGGAGACTTTTTACCGGCTCTCAACAAACGCCACCTAGTATTGAACTCTATCAGCTTGATACGGGTAGGGGAGATAACTGGAAAGAGACCAAACATAATCTCTAACCAGAACATAATAATCTCCAACTGAATAATTGTTACTATATTTCACTTTCCAAAAAAAAAAAAAAAAAATACTTCAGAGGTCATAAAAGAAAATAATTAAATCAAAATAAATACAACAAACTAGTGGAAAACAATAGAGAACATGTGTGAAACAAACTATTGACAGCATCAAAATGTGCAAGTGCTTTAAAAAAAACAATGCCACATTAACAAACAATACCTTTAAAGATGGGAAAATATTTTGACATTTAAATGGGCAAGAGCTGCATTAAATGTGTGCAAATTATATTTAAAAAAACGACATTTTATTAATGTGTATCGTTATAAAGAAATGCCAATAGTGAATATCAAAGAACAAGTGGTACATGTGACATTTACAACAACAACAGCATGTGCTTGTCTTGACGCGGTAACAAGTGTATGAACAAAGAAACTTATTTTGAGTCACATACCACATGTAGGTAAACTATTGGACATTTGTATCATTTGGCGCTTAGTTGAACAACTTCGCCAATGTTTTTTTCTGGGAACCTTTTCCACTGATAAAACAAAAACAAATGTTTAACAAAACACAAATAAAGATAAAATCTGATTATAAATAGCATTCATTCACCCAAGCCACCCAATACCTACTGGAAATAAAGAACAAACATCCACCTTCCCTAAAAACATGCTTTAATACAACTTTAAATAATATGAACAAAGTTATTGAATTTTGCTTTATTTTCATATTCTTATATTGTTCTT
Source organism: Mopalia muscosa (assembly GCA_031763545.1). Classification (NCBI taxonomy): domain Eukaryota; kingdom Metazoa; phylum Mollusca; class Polyplacophora; order Chitonida; family Mopaliidae; genus Mopalia; species Mopalia muscosa. The sequence continues at coordinate 8,775 of JARFOD010072784.1, forward strand.
CAGAAACAATAACTGTTTCATTTTGATTTAGTCTATTTTATAAAAATTTTAAACCAAAAATCAAATCATTGTACTCAATTGTGTAAATAATTTACCAAAAAGAAAATCTTGCTGTATCCATCTCAGATCCTGAGCTATCAGATACTTTTGTTAACTGTTACCTGTTTGTGGGCTAGTTTTGGTGACCAGGTGAAGTGGTACGGAGACAGTTCGTCGATAGGGAGGTTTACCCTTTAAACTGTCACTGACTGATCGGACACTGTCTGTCCGGGCTAGAGCAAAGCGGGCCCGAGTCAGTTTCTTCAGGAAATGTTCACTTTCACGATCACTACTTGACAGATCTACAAAATAAACATGAGTAAAATGATACAGTTTTAATATATATAAAAAATTCTATTGCATTTGTTTGTCCTTTTTAGAGAAAGAAAAGTAAAAATTCTAACAAACTTGACCAAGGAGGACAATGAATTTGTAACTCATGCATGTTAACAACATATCAAGCAAGGTAGTTTTGAAAGTGATAATGTCAGAGTTACGTTAACAATTGATGAACACGCACACTTAACATAGTAATGATTATGTTTACAGAATTAACAAGGGTTACTAACAGGGTTACTAACATACATACTGAACTACTTGACAATATCTGTCATAGAACACAGCTATTGAGCTAATACTTAAGAGTATTCTAAATGCCACTTAAAGAACTCAATACTATTGAGCATTAATACCTCTACTTCCCAGTGTACAATGTCTCTCAAAGAAGGCCATGGAAACCCATGGCATAGGAGCTTATTCTCGGGGGACTTATCCCTTCACCCCCACCTTGATTTTGCTCAGACAAATATATATAATACTTGAAATGAATGAATCATTGGTTATAAATTGCAAGTCACCTGAGTTAATTCATATATCGTCTTTGCATCCATCAGGCCAAAAAACTCTAAGACATCTGTGAATTTCGGAAAAACTCATGACCACCTGATCTACTTAAATACTTCTTCATTGGCCCTAACTAACTGTTACCTGCACTGGCTTATGAAACATTGTTAACGGCAAGGGCTTAGGCAGACACCCGTCCACCCGTCCAAATGGACACCCTGAAGTGAACAATTGTCTCATTTGGACACCCTGTTCTAAGAAACTTTAACATGCATGAGATAGGAAAACTGTCAAAATTGGACACCCAGTTATATGAAAAGTGAAGAAAAATGACCATTTTGGACACACTACTTCTGATTTCTGGCTAACCCCCTGGTTAACGGTTGGCTAGTACAAGGGCATAATTAGAGGAGGAAGTGATGTGGTCATCGGCTTTTTTTATATTATTATAAATATTCTTTATTTTTCAAATCTGATGGCAATAATGGAAAAATGATATATGAATTAACCGAGGTTAGTTTCATATTATATATATTTGAATGGTGAAGATAAAGGGGAGATAAGTGTATCCGACTTGTGCCAGTGGATGAGGATTATGTGGTGTCAGAGTTGGGTAGGATTGCCATGGACATTTTATGCATGAAGAAGAAAAGAAGTTTCTATTGCATTCTTTGGAAGGTATAAATCCCATACTTCCTAGCTGGATTGAGAGAATTTGCTTAAAACCAAGAAGTCCCTGGCTTTACTCAAATCACTTTGACACCGACACCTGTGCTCTGATTTTAAAAGTTTAGGATGGTGAACATAAGTTTTTATGTTTTGTAGCCTTAGCTGTGAAAGGAAATAAGCAATGTTAGCGTAAAAACATACATGCAGGTAGTCTTAAATAGGTGAGGAAAATATTAATCAAGTTGTACTGTGGTTTGACAGGTCTTACAGTCCTAAACCAGACTCTGAAAATAGGAACAATGTATTGGAAAAATGGGAACAAAGCCTCTAAATCAGATGTGAAAACTAGGCAAAAGTTCCCAATGTTTGAAATAAATGCCGGACAACAAATAAGGCTAGTTATTTGACAAATACCGCTATCACTTCCCAAGGGGAGACAATCCATACTCACTCGCCCCAAGTCTCTTAATCCTACCCTGACTAAGGGCATAATATATCCCAGTGGCTGAGTAAATAAAAACATGTGCTTCATCAAATAACAGTGAAACCAACACAGTTTTATTTTAATTCTGCCAGCTACTCACCAGACAATGACAAGTTTGTAAGCGGAATGAATGTTAAAATGAGACAAAAAAACAATATCATATATCACAATTAAATATCCTCTCAAAGTTATATTGAAGGGCAATAATGGAAACACATCATTCATCAAACAGGAAAATTTAAATATCTTACAATAACTTAACAAACAAACATTCCATGCTTTGAACCACTGTGTTTTGATGACAAAAATAGTAAAAAAAAAAAAAAAAAAAAAAAAGTGACTTCATTGCTGGACTTCATGCCAAGAGAATACAATGACAATGTTAGAAAACATTTTACACACTTATAAACATATCAAGTAAATAGTCTGTTGTACATAATCTAAATGGTGTTAATACTGTATTTAAAACAGGACATTAACCAGATATTAGCATGTTGATAAACATTATGAAGAGTTACCTTATATTTAATGTATTTGACAGCTAGTATCATTATAGAATATAAAAATAAAGTAATCATTTATTGTTCAATTGCCAATGTCAAATGGAGTCATTTCACTTCAAAATAAACTTAAAATTTTCTTACCAACATGACTAATTAAAGTTAGTTTAGATTCTCTTGAAAATTTTATTATTTCAATGTTACAATCACTGAAAAGTGGTACGTCTTATTTACCTATATATTATTTTATAATGTACCTGATCAATTGTATTGTCCTTATACAGTAAAGCAGTTACCTGTGGGATACTGAATGTCTCCATTAGTCTCCAGGTCTATCTGTGCCTCTAATGACAGAGTGTCAAAGCGACTGAGGAAGAACGACCAGGTGAGGATAGGCTGAGCAGGTAATGTGTTCGCTAGGAGACGTAACCTCTGTAAGATCATTCCCCGATCAGCAATAACTGTGTCAAATTGAAACTCCAAACATTGGCATAAACACTGAAGAAGAAACAGAGAAATGATATTTTGATTATTCTGATAGTGAATTCTGAGTCTTTCAGTGCCCAGCAGCAGTCACACTGAACTAGGTTCCCTTGCACCCAGTGGTAACACATAATGTTGTTTCCCAACTGCCAGCCAGCAATTTGTCTCCCTCTACTCTTGAACCTAGACACCAAAAGATGTTTGTCTTCCACCCTGGAGTCACCAATCCCAATTTAGTTTGCTTATGCCCAGTGCTTGCCACAGCTAAATAAGTTCCCTTCAAAGCAACTGTGACTATACCCTAGTCAGTTCTCTGCAACCCTTCATTGGGTATACTATAGACAGGCCTGTGCTGAAATGTTTCCAAGAGAACATTAACCATTTGAACCTGTGGCGCCGCTTTTCCCGCACTCAATATGTTTGAATTTAACCCGCAACGCCGCTATACCAGCGCTACACATGTTCATGTTTACTTGTGCTATTTTCGTTGTGTTTCCTGGCCAATCAGCCAGCATCTCACTTACACCAATCAACGTGCGGCTTACATCATAGCTTCGGCCTGACATTTTGCCGCGTTGTTGTTGTTGTGATAGTCTTGTTTATTTCAAGTTCTCTGCGGATTATGGCTTAAAAAAAACTCACAGCTGAGCATGTGAGAGCTTTGATACTGAGCGATGATGAAGAGGACTTAGATGCCTCTGATTATGGAAATGGCATTGATTTTGAGGCAGAATCCAGTAAGGTAGAACAAGTTTATTAACATACTTGACATTGTTAATAACATATGTTGCAAAAATTTTGACGTTTTTTGAATGATGTTCGTTTTTCATGTTTTTCTTCCAGGAGCCCAGGGTGGGGGACCAAAGACATCACAGGGGGTCGGGGTTCAAAATCGGTCCTCTAAAATTGTTTGAGATAACCTGACATTCTCTGCTGCTCTGCAGATTTTTAATACATACATGTGTATTTATGAAAAATAATGCTAAATTGCTTTATTATACAAACTTCATGGATGATCGGACTAACAGAATTGGTCAAAATCAGTAGCAAAATGCAAGTTTAGACAAACACAGCAAACAATTTGGAAACCTATGATTTGGTCCTCCTAAAATAAATTTCATAACCATGGGAACACCCTGTACAGCCTGTTCTTCTCAACAGCACAGGCCTGATAGATCCAAATTGGTTCCCTTCCAGTGTGTGGTTAGCAGATACTGATACTGACATATGGTTGTATGTCATTATTTAAGTGCAAAACTGATCTTGTTCAGCATTACAATAACATTTGTCAAGCTCCATATTATTTGGTCCTCTGGCTAAGGGCAGTTTGTTTTCAAACATTATGGAAACGCTTCACATCTTGGTTGTACTAGTGTAAATTAGTGTTGGAATACACTGCCCTCATATAAGAGAGATACTCTTTAGTATGGCATAAAACACAAATCAATCCATATTATTTGAAATTAAATACTAAAATAAAAAATTATTGTCGTCTATATCCCCTTTCTTATATAAGAATTGCTACCAATGACATTGACAATGAACATGAAAATAAATTAAACAATGGTAACTTTATCATACAAAAAAAAAAAGAAAATCGCCTAAGATTAAGAAGGTTGAAGATTGTAGAAGACTATGGCCTAGGACCACCCACAGCATACTGCCATATTCTGACAGTATCAGTGAGGGACAGTGAGTATCCATTTGTCTTCCACAAATCACTTCAACCCACACAACCTTTACCAAAACACAAGCCAGCAGAGCAGATAGCATATCAGGATAGATAAGATAATTTGACAAACTATAAATTCTCATCAAATCATCCACAAAAGACATTTCTCAGAATCCACAGAGCACTAGAAGATGACTGTTAATTCATATTTGTAAAGATTACCTACAAAACATACTTCATTTATAGAATTAATAATTTATTAAAAGACAAATTAATGAAACCTTAAACCTGGAATTGACATGTGCTTAACCTAACAGATACATCTTTCTATATTCCTGATTGATGTTGAACAAATCTGTATCCTGAATTAAGAATCAATGAGGTCAGCCTTTCAACTCAAAGCGCGATTCCACTGACCTTTCAACTCAAAGCGCGATTCCACTGACTTTTCAATTCAAAGCACAATTCCACTGACTTTTCAATTGAAAGCCCAATAGCACTAACCTTTCAATCGATAAGCCCAATAGCACTGACCTTTCAATTGATAAGCCCAATAGCACTGACCTTTCAATTGATAAGCCCAATAGCACTGACCTTTCAATTGATAAGCCCAATATCACTGGCCTTTCAACTCAAAGTGAAATTACACAAAGTGCAATAACAGATACATGTACCTTGGCCTCAATTGTGACAAAATTAATGCATATGTTAAAAATACTTGAGCTCGCCTGTTCCGCCAATGAAAGGGAATGCATTCCTTTTGCCGTAAAGGTAAAAATGCAAAATGATTTAATTTCTATGCATACAGCCTGTTCAGAGTAATCAATATGCGTGTAATTAGCTGAACTGATAATGACTGTCTACCCCCATGTTGTGTGACATTTGCCCAAAATTTCAGGACTATTGGGCTATTCAATTGGAGTCATGGTGATTGACGCAAATTTAATTGAAAAGCTTGTTAAAGTAATTAATAAGCACATAATAAGCTGAACAGATAATATCCCTCTCCTCTCATGTTGTACATAACATTTTAGGACTAACAGGCTTTTCATTTGGAGATATGGTGTTTAACAGAAATCTAAATGAAAAGCTCCTTAAAGTAATTAATGTGCAAAATTTTAAGAAAATCGGGCTATTCAAGTTGGAGTTATGGTGTTTAAAGCAATTTAATTAAAAAGCTTGTTAAAATAATTAATATGAATACAATTAGCTGAACAGACAATATCCCTCTCCTCTAATGTTGTGGAACATTTACCCAAAATTTTAGGAAAATCGGGCTACTCAATTTGGAGTTATGGTGTTTTACACAAATTTACTTATCAAGCTCATTATAATAATTAATATGCATATAATAAGCTGAACAGACAATCCCTCTCCTCTCATTTTGTGGAACATTTCCCGACATTTTAGGAAAATCAGTCTATTCAATTTGGATATATAGTGCCTAACACAAATTGTCTGCCATTTTGTAAAAAAACAATATCACCTAATCAGCATAATTAATATTCACAAATTTCAATATAATTTTAATAATGTCTTCCTTTCTGGTCAGGCAAACTGTCACGTGTATAAAAAATCCGAAAAATTCCCTCAGTACATTTCATTATAGAAACCTTTACAACCTTTACGCTGAAGCCGACGCCAGGGGTATGACATAAGCTCTTTAATAAGACTATAAGAATTGATGATAAAAGAAAACCCCAATCATGAATAAGAAACCAATGATACTTTGTAATTGAACACCTTAAAGAGCATCCATCAAGGTTAATGTTTGATAAGTGAATCAATGATGTATAACAGACATTCCATCCTTATGTTTAATAAATCTGATTCTAGTTCTAATAGAAGTCAGATTGATGACATCCTCTCCACCACACACGGACAGCACTTCTGGGTAGGGAATGAGAGGTGCAAATTAAATGTCAATTGGATAAAAGCCAGAAAACTCTATCCTTAGATCTTTATGAATTGCATGTAATTCAGTTGCTTGCTTGCAAAAATAATAGCTTGTTTGTCTGATTGGGGTTTATCAGTCATAATATGGCGGGCAGGTTAATGGGTTATATACATCCATCAATTACACTGTTAAAATAGGAAAATCACAAGGAATCAAAAACAGATCAAGTTTGTATTGTCCCTGACATTGAAGGGCTGGTTGTATTGCCCCTTACATTGATTGTTAGTTTGTTTGTTTGATTGGTGTTTAACGTCGTACTCAAGGGTATTTCACTTATATGATGACGGACAAAAATACAGAACATGACAAACAAATCTGCTTCCCATTACCCTTTAGCTCTATGAACACCAGGGCAAAAGAAAGCAACCTCTTTTCTCGCCTCTTACGATCGACAGAGGAAGCAGAGGGAGTATACTGCAGGGCCATGGCCCACCCGCTCCCTCACAAATTTGAAGAATTTCTTAGAAATAATTATCCACAAAAGGAGATAAATATATACATGTATCTGAAAGACTGAGACTTATTTTCTAGACAGTTTCCTGGTATTTCTAGCTTTGCATTTAGTGTTACCAAAATTCTATTAACTAGAAGTATGCAACTGCCATTTAGTAAAGCTAAGCGGCACTGGGGAGCGACCTCCAAGTTATAATGTTTCATCTGACGTAGCACACAACAAAATTCAGAAGAACGCAACTTTAAAAAAGATACATTATTGGAAACTTCCGTCATTCCTTGATCATAATGTTTCTTACAAAACGAAACGCATTTACCTAGTGCAATATGTGCCCATAAGCGGCAACTAAATTGACAAATATTAAGCCAGTCGTCCGAACAAAAACAATTGCTATACGCAGTAGTTAATCAGGGCTGAAATTACCCAGACTTTCTCACAACTAAAAAAAGACACAGGTCTAAAATGTGACGTCACCGTTTCTTGCTGGTCTACAATGCCATGGACATTACTATATGGCAGTTACATACTTCCAGTTAATAGACTTCTGGTGTCACCTCATGACTTATATAGTAGCTGCAGAAAAGGTGTTTAGTTTGGTCAAAACTGGCAGTCCCCATCGATCTGAGAAAAACAAGTATTGTTTACAGCTTTTGTTCAATAAATTATGGGTATCAATGTTTGTCTAACAAGGTTTAACATAAGCAACACAAGCTAGACTTGTTTTCTCCTCCTTTAAAAAAAATGTATTAAGCTCTCTTTTAGACCCTATTAAAGCTTTATACATAACTCACCCAATTTGTTTAGAAATCTAAAAAACTTATACAAAACTTAATTGAGTGTTGTTTTAACTCAATATTTAATATTAGTCATCCAGTGTTATTTTATGTTTTAGAAAATCATCCTGCGTTGTTTTGCTCTAAACATCACAAACAGATCAGCTGTGTGTTGGCCCTTAGCTCTGAGAGCCCCAGGCAAACAGTAAGCTCGGTCGCCACCTGTAAATAAGAGCGGAATAACTTACTCTAAAAGGTGGGGTGTTATACTCGTGGGTGTGATCACTCGCTCCACCACGTCACACATGTTTGAACTGAAAATAAAATTACAGTTTTATATAACAGCAACAATTTTTTCTGATAAATCTCCGATAACATACGACACAATATCTTTCACAATGATATGAAGAGAAATTCTGAGCAAGATAGTGGCTTAACTTCAGGGAGAGTAGGAACATATTTGTGACCAGAATTGGATAATGCAACCCGTACTTTGTTTGTTTGTTTTATTGGTGTTTAACGTCGTACTCAAGGGTATTTCACTTATATGGCAACGGATTGTCCACTTCACACTGTACACAGCCTTATTACGGTGGAAAACTGGGAGGAAACCTTGTAAAAACCACCCCCACGATTGCCGGAGCCACACCATGTGACTCGCTCATATACCTGATGGTTGAAAGGCGGACTCGAACCTGTGAACGGTAAATTGAAGCATGCTCGGTTCAGGAAGCGCACTTGCTACCAGAGCCACGGCCCAAACCACCCGTACTTTGATAAAATTGATAAAATTCATCAAATACATGTAAAATAAATGTACATGTAAAACCACCCCAGCGATGGCCGGAGCCACAACATATGACTCGCTCATATACCTGATGGTTGACTTAATCCAGTGAACGGTACATCAAAGCAGGTTCAGTTCGGTAACTGCACAGGTTACCACTAAGCCAGGGCCGCGGGCCTAATGTGGTAAGACTAGTTAAAGGGCCATTATCACGCCATGATTTGCAGCTACAAATTTAGGGGATACCCATTGCTTGCAGCATTTTGATTGGTCAAAAAATAATTACACAAAAGTTGACCAATGAAAAAGCAGAATATGGGGGCAATTCTCTAAATTCATTACTCCTTGGTTTTTGTGAATTTTTAAAACTGAAATCCCTGCTCTTATGTAGAAATAAACAAGACTGATTACGCTAGGATGTACATGTATATACTGTACAGCTTGGTAATGTATTGAAGTGTGAACAAAAGGCAAACAAACCTGTGAATTAAAACGGATTCTAAAATCTCTAGGGCTGATTTCAAACACATCATGTCAGATCTTTTAGCAATGTTCACACAGTCAGCCACCTGAAATTCAGGAAACACACTATTCATGGAAAATATTAATCCCTGATTTCTCAACCCACAACTGATTGATATCTGTAAGATTTTATTTCAAGGGACACAGTTGACTTAAAGCGATACTCCCAGCTGAAATAACCTCTATATCCCTTGAAAGGTTACCGTAAAATATACTTAAATATGGCATCGACTTATCCTTTCTTCATTTTATAAAATAACCTGAGTGTTACAGGTATATACCTTCCTACAACCACTGGCGGCTGACATGTTGGGCGTGGCCGCCTCCATTCAACAAGAAATGTAAACAATGCGCTCATGGATATGTATATGTCAGTCAATGTTACCATGGTTGCAGAACTCAGTCACCAGCTGACCTCGTGCGCAAGTGTCAGCGAGAAAGTTTTATGTGGCGGTTAATTTAACATACTGGCGTTTTTGAAAACTCAGTTCGATAAGGACTAATTTGAGATGAATCCTGATGAGGTGAAGTTGGTGGATCTAGATGGAAAGAGTTTGGTTCTTGGTTCGATGTCGGAGTGTGAAAATTATCACTTCGCCAAGGGCGCTCTGAAAGGTATGGGATATGTTCCCTTGGTCGACTGGCTGTACAACCTACATTTTGCCTGGTATGTTTGAGCTACTGCTGAAAGGATATCGCTGATGTTGTGTTTTTGGTCAGTTGAACATTCCCTGGCAAAACTTTCATTTCTATGACCACTCATCTGTACATAATGTGTTGAAGTTCAAAGCCTGCATCATTAATTACTTGGATCCCTGTTGCCCTCATGGAAAGTGTGCAGCGTAAGGACAACTGCACTCATCGATTGAGAGAAGTATCCCCACGAAACCGTAGAAAAACTGTCATGTAATTATACTCAAATGTGGTTCCCTTTGGTAAATTTATAGCATCAACGATTAAAAGGCTTGTGGTTTTAGGATAAGTTTTTGTTACAACACGTTTAAGAGATTTATCTGTCACCGTTGAGTACATTCATTTGTCTACGAAACTTCGCACCCCCCTTTGACGGGGGTTAACTTTGGTTTCACGGATTAAAACACAGTATTCTCTATCGGTTTCATTCAACACCACACGCGATACCTTAGAATGACAGGATTTTTTACAGAATGAAGGTAAGTGCTGAATTTAATAAACTATTCGGATAAAATAGTTTATTAATGCTTAGTTGGTCGAGACAATATACTCTTCTTTTAAATTGAATCTCATTGTCCATAAACTCAGCCCTTTTTTCAGGATTTTTGGGTTGAGCTTTGGCATAAATCTGTTGTAATTTTAAACTAAGCTCTTCTGGAGTAACTGCTTGGAAATCCGTTTCAGTTCAGTCGCTACTAAATCGATACATAAAAAAAATTTAAATTTTGAAATAGAAGATCGCAATATTGCATTGCGTCCCATACAATGTGTTTAGTTTACCAATTTATTACACTATGGAAAAGTTCGATTTACTTTTTATTGGTGATATTTTTTTAATGTTGCTTTCGGTCTACAAATAAATTATCAGTTTACAAAAATAAAATAAAATTACTGATTTCTTATTTATTACTTTGTTTATTTTTAACGGGAGTAAAAAAAAAATTCTCTGTGATGAAGTGCAAATATCGACCCGAAAATTAATCAAATGCGATTTAGAGAAATCCTCAAGAATGTTTTAAAATTTCGACACATTACATCTCTCAAATATAAACTGTTCTCTTTTTTTATGTCTTTATCAGTTTACAGATACTTAAAACTACTTTTGTAAAAATGATTTAATATTAAAAAAAAAAAAAGAATCATAATACATGTAATACCATGGTTATAGCTTGAAACAGTTTAGCACCCCATTTTGTGATCTTTTTTGTAGACTCGGATTTTCTGCAATCTTGATTTTGCATAACTATTTGAAATGCCTGTCGCTATCGAAATCATTTCTTTGTTGGATTTGTCAAATTTATCGTGCATTTCTCGACAAGCTTCCCAAGAAGATGTCAAAGCGCTAAAATCATTTTGTTCACACTCAGCGTCGACTAAGAATATTGAACAACTTATTTTTGTTTACTCCATTCGACATCCCAAATCTGCGCTATTTTGCCCTATCATATTCAAGTAAATTATTCATCAAATGCTGATTTGCAGCACTTTTGCATCCCCTCAATGAGGGTTTTCTTACGTCTCACGGCTTAAAACACCGTGTTCTCAGCAGTTTTCATCCAAACAAACTGAAAAGAGTTGAAATTAAGTTTGTTTATGTTTACTCCTTTCGAAATAATAAATCTGTGCTATTTTTGTTTTAAATTTTTAAATGAAATTATTTATCAAAGGCAGATTTTGTTGTTGTACTGTTACAGGGATCGAGCACAATTTGGCTATTATAGCGAAAAGTAGTTCCATTAATTGGGCGGGGCTAAACTTTTTTTTTAGGTTCATTGAAGTATGAACACCTGTGTGAACACCACTTAAATTTAATTATAACATGTGTGAACCAATGACCTATATAGGTCATTGGTGTCAACTGTCAAAGGTTTAAACAGTCGACTCTACAGGTCACGTGACGTAGGCACCTTTTTTGAAAAAGAAAGATATTTGATTAGTCCATATATGTGGAGCTCTTCTGTTCAATGATAAAAGTACCTAGACATAGCCGCGCAGATAAACTTGACTGTAGTTTGTGCATTACACATTGTTTAAGATCCAATTTTAAAATTGATTGATATGCATTTTATTGCAGGCCGGGAGTATCACTTTAAATAAGGATGACAAAATCAGTGGCAAAATGCAAATTTTGACTAAAACGGGAAACAGTTTGGGAAACCTAAAAATCAGTCCTCCTAAATTAAGTTTGCATAACCACAGTAAACCCTGTTCTGTCTGTTATCCCCTACAGCACAGGCCTGAATGTTGAGAAAAGTGCAACGGTGATATAATTGTTGATTGGTGTTTTACTATGCTTAACACTATTTCATTGATAGGACGGCGGTGTATTAAAAAAATAATTGACACTAGTATTGATACTAGTCTCCAACTGAACTGCCCTAAGCGAGGCAGCCAAAGGTGAAAACAAATGAATAAAAAAGGATGTACCCGCTTAATGAAGTCCTCCTCTAGTACATCCCAGGAGACAATCCCATGGTCCATCAGCTGTGTGAAGGCTTTCAGTGTGTACCCTAATGGCTCGCCTTGGCTGGGGGAAAGAAATTGACAAGTCTGATAAATCCTATGTCTTAAACTGCAACGAATTGTTTGTTATAATGGGGTTTAATGCTGTGCTTAAGGTTATTTCACTGACATGACGATGTGCTAGTCCAATGGGTGAAGGCAACCACCCTAGACAGCACCGGCAACAAACAAAGACAAGACCAGACCAGACAAATACAGGACAATCACAGGATGAAATACAGACATTACAAAAAGATTGACTTCATGTGTCCCTTAGCTCTTAAAGTACCGGGGAAACAAGAAAACACCCCCAAAATTATACAACGTAATTTTGCATGTGAGCATGTGAAACTGTGGGATATTGATTAAAGGATAAACTACAGGTAAAATCATAGTACAGTTAAAGGAGAAGACCACCCAAAAACCATATTCTATAAATAAGTAAAACTTTTTGTGTGTAATACAATACATTAAT
>JARFOD010072795.1:0-21614 GCA_031763545.1 Mopalia muscosa
GTACTGAAACCTCAATCACTGACAACGTCGGCGAGACTTATAGTACTGAAACCTCAATCACTGACAACGTCGGCGAGACTTATAGTACTGAAACCTCAATCACTGACAACGTCGGCGAGACTTATAGTACTGAAACCTCAATCACTGACAACGTCGGCGAGACTTATAGTACTGAAACCTCAATCACTGACAACGTCGGCGAGGCTAATAGTACTAAAACCTCAATCACTGACAACGTCGGCGGGGCTTATAGTACTGAAACCTCAATCACTGAAAACGTCGGCGGGGCTTATAGTACTGAAACCTCAATCACTGAAAACGTCAGCGAGGTTTATAATACTGAAACCTCAATCACTGAAAACGTCGGCGGGGTTTATAATACTGAAACCTCAATCACTGACAACGTCGGCGAGGCTTATAATACTGAAACATCAATCACTGAAAACGTCGGCGGGGCTTATAGTACTGAAACCTCAATCACTGACAACGGCCGCGGGTCTAACAGTACTGGGACCTTTATAACAGGGCAACGATATCGGCCTCAGTACGGAAATCTACTATAACTTTACATAATGACTATATATATATGATCATTCTTTTGGGCTTGTCGGTCAGTCGTTCAGAGGCCTCTTTCACATAGCTTCGTCATGTTAAACACAAGGCGTTAACATATTGAACTAGATTTTATTGACGTACGACATTTTGTTATAGTAGACTCGTGAAGAGTCTTAGTGGTTGCACATGGTTAATATTTAAAGAACATCCTTCATAAGCCTTTTGGGCATTTCGAAAATTTTATCAAACTGGTACAGGGAAGTCGATCAATCGTCGATCATGTTCTAAATAAACCCCCAGAGATAAGTTCCTCAACAGATCCTAGTCTGGAGTTATTATGGATAACATACAGACATCTCGAGAGAAAATTATAATCACGTAAATATGTGATAAATATTAAGTAAACAAGATATTCGCCATAGGTTTAGAAAAAATCAACCTGCAAACTGGTATTTGGGTATATGCGCAGCAGAATGTTAACACAGATGCATAACATGACAGCATGGCTTCTTATCACGCCATATTAATGCGCATATCCAATCAAACTGTTGACTAGTTGACATATTTACACTTGTATGATGCAATGTTATATTGTAGGTTTGTTTGATTTGGTCGAACTACGTATTTAAGCTATTTCCTTCATTTGACAGCCTACCAGCCCAATGCATGAATGATATCACTCTCGATACCACTGGCATTAAACAAAGACAGGACAACTACAGGACCCAATATAAAGACATTACAAACAGATTGGCTTCATGTTGCCATTTAGCACTGCGAGCATGCAACAGGAAGTTCCTCCCAACCACCAACCGTATTGTTGCCAAGTAGACATAAAAATAATGATGCAATATGTGATGTGTTTACGCGATGGTGGTGTAGTTCTTACATATACAGAGAAGAAGAGAATAACCAGTAGGTAACTGGGGTGATACAGGTAGATCGAGAGTATATATGTGAGGGTGCTTTTGTTCCGGCACGACGCTATATTTGATGGCGGCTACCTGATCCCGCCCTGGGTAAACACCAATAGAAACCCCGGTATTTCCGACAATTATCTGCAGGCCACAGTTTGTATGTCTGCGTTTGTGGTAACACTCTGGTGTGATTTCAGTCAACCTGGTTTGACGGCCAGCCTTACGAGGTCTAAAACAATTTCCACATAAAAACACGTGAGAGTTGAAAGCTGTTACGAAATGTTGTATGTCAGTTTGACGCGTTGAAGCAGGCAGAATCCATCAATCTTATCACCTCACAACACTGCAAACAAATATAGAACTCCTTTATATTCCAAATGTTTGAAGACCTGTCCACCCTACTATACAGGTTAACCATGGAAATTGATGTGTTTCCACACATTTCTCGTTTTTCTGCTCTGTGTTTTGTAGATTTGACTTGAGCCATTGTTCTTTGTAATGTTGCCTGGTGTAACAGAATATTAGGGCCAGGTATTATGTCAACTGATTAACACAGCCGACTGTCTGTCATTCCATAACAATAGACTACTTCATACAGCAAAGCTGGAGTTTTTTTAATATCATTTTTCTCCTAACAATGCCATCCAATTGTAACATTTTCTTCCAAATAAATAAACTCTGTCTGCTTCTTGACACTATAATAACCAATAGTTACGTTTTTCTTAAAATTGTCAGAAGTAAATTTAATGGCGCTTGTCCTTAAAAAGTTAACCATTCTCTATTGTTTGAAGAAGTCGACATGCTTCAAATTATAGGTATTTTTAAAACTATACTTGTCAAAGTATTTGGCTACCTGTCTGAGGAAAATCTTAGGCCTTGACGCGTAATCTTTACTAAGTACGGGACTAACAATTTTTTTTCCAACGACTATCCGAAACACTTGAATTTGAGGGTTGTTTTAGAGTCGGTTTGCATGGTTGGACTACATAACTACTTTGAAAAATAATTACTTCAGAGTTCAGCGCCAAATAGTCGACCAACCCTTTCATCGATAAAGGTTGACCTATATAATACTGTATTTAAAAACGCCATCGTCCCATGAAGATTTTGATAATAAGTTCAAGAAATATAGAATTTCCCTCGGTATTGATGGCGAGTTGTACTTTTAGAGAAAATAACAAATGGATATAGCAGATGTTTATGTATTATTAGAATTATGTCTTGTAAGTTGGGTCGATCATGTTAACAAAGCGCTTGGTATTGTTTGTCCTGAAGCCAGTCCGACACATTTTCTCTCCATATGCGAAATGCTTCTGACACGATTGCTAGTGAGGGTGTTAATCTAACAGCCGGTATAGTACCACAGTGTCAAGTCGACAAGAAGGGGAATGTAGTGGAGGCTGTAACGCTCAGACCATTCGCGGTCAATTCAAAATCTCCGCCGGAGACCGAGTAAAGAACTTTAAAACCATTGCCATATTGTTAATACTGATAATGACAATAAAAGTTAAACGTAGCTTTGCTTAGATTATGTAAATATTTTTAATGGAATTCACAAAAATGTCAAATAAGACTGGATTATACCGAATATATAGACTACCATGATTAGAAGTAAAGAGAACATGGCAAATACACGGGAGGTATAATAAGACATCAGGTCTAGGGATTTCATGGATAACACAAGAAAAGGATATATGCACCTGTTTTTGAAAGGCTCTCCTGACGAAAACCTTCGTCGGTTCAACAGGTTCGCGGATTTCAATCCATATAAGAATATGTAAAAATTGTGAGGAATTACAAAGAGTAATGATGTATGATTGGTAGGGTTATGAGCGAGTGATTAGATCCTAATCTACCCCCTTGAGGAATTCCTCCCCAAATCTCTGCTCTCAGCCAGTGCCCATCATAAAACATATGGAGGTTTGGGGCTGTGATCTGGTTTGGCTGAACACCACTGTCATCTCTATATACACCATCAGAGCAGCTTTAAAGCGAGGCTTTAGAAATGATCCACTGGCAATGACATCTATAAGGTGCTAAATGAGTACACACTGGATTTCTCGTTTCCCATGTGGATATACAGCCGAACATACTGTACTTATTAACGTCCGCCTCTATGACAATACGCTGTGCAAAATTTGTATTTGCTCCCAGAAGAAACGCGCACCTGTTTTTCGCTCGCGCTGCTCTTCGTGTTTGTTATGATAAGTGAAAAAAAAGAGAATTCGAGTCAACTGTTCTAATTAGCATAATAAGTCTTATCTTCTTCAATTATTTTCAAACAAGTAATAGTCTTTATAAAGAACAACAGTTTAATGATGTAAGTATAATATGTGTAACAATGCATTTTTACAACTACAATAAAACTAAAAAACTGACACAAAGTTAGAAAGTTACTAGGAAGACGAAAGCACCAATCACAATACAGAACTCGAAACGAAGTAGACGTTTTTCAGTTGTTTGAAAGCACGTTTGTTCCATCATTGTTGGCTTTGGTTAACTTTAAATATAACATTTATGTTACGGTTGTAATTACTGTTGTAAGCAACTGGTTGATTACTGACTTGTGAAACCGAACAACGACAGTGACAGAGCAAACACCACAACAACGTGTTTTGGAAAATAATGGGGTAGACTTAAGGGTCATGATGACATAATGTTTGGAAACCTGAGCAGACAGTCTGTGTGGAGAGTAAAAGGTTGATGGCCATTATAGTCTGTATGGGAGAGTGCAGTGTTTGTCTTCAACAGGTATCTGTCAAACTGTGCACTCAACAAACAATCAAATCACACGACTATATATAGCCTCAGCATGTACGTATGTCATATATCCACCCTCTGTCTAATCAACCTATGTAGTTTGGGGGTTAAGTTCAACTTGGGGACTTCCAGCTTGATCTCAATACGTGATTTATAGCACAGGCCTCCACTATGTTTTATGTCTGTCCAAACATAATGGGTTCACATTGTTTTCATAAACGATATAACAAATGAGAATAATACTCCTCAGTGTGGTGTTTAATTGACGAGTTTATAGAATAGTCAAAACCACAATGTCAACATATGTGCTTCTTTACAATAACACTTAGATCCTTAATTATTGAAATATCATTGAAAATGTTTTACATTACATATTAATTGAGTGCTATTTGCCCTTTTTCCTTCAAAACATTTAAGTTGTTTAGACGTTAAACATGTCTAACGTATACATCATTCGTTGTCAGTTTATTTATTGTACTCGGGAATTGACCAATTGTCCTGACAACCAAGGAAAGCCCAATTAACGGAATTATTCCCACATTTCTTCCGATATGTCTAAGGTCCGTCATTATACAAGTCACGTGACTATGACTGTGTTCCAGAAGAAGCACTATACACCGCATCAAATGATGATGTCATAACGGAATTAGGATTCTGTCAAAAGTTGCACAAACGTGCCTCGTTTCACGTCAACCAGTTTAGACCTATGGGCACTGACGCCTTTGATGATCAGCATTTTATGATCAGCATGCCTACCCCAACGAGGAACTTGAAGCGCCAATACGGCTGATCTGTAAAATATAAACAGATTTTTTTATAAACACTTTTGTGGTTTCCGAAATATGTGTCTTTCCGAGTTGACCCATCGTGTATGTACCTACAAAGTGTAAATATTGCAACCTCCTAACTATGACACACAGCGGTTTGTTATATTTTGCTGTTTATTATACATACTGTTATTATAACCCCATCGAGTGGGTATAATACAATCAAAGTATAGGACACTCAAAGCATAGGAGTTTTATTTTGTTAATTTTGGTTGAAATTAAATTTATTTTTATTTATTTTCACATATAGTCACAGAACGGATACACATATATCCGTTGCACGACACACATGTATGTTACAGTACACCTATCTCCGTTGCTGTAGAGATATTTATGTTACAGTACACCTATCTCCGTTGCTGTACACATATTTATGTTACAGTACACCTATCTCCGTTGCTGTACACATATTTATGTTACAGTACACCTATATCCGTTGCTGTACACATATTTATGTTACAGTGCACCCATCACCGTTGCTGTACACATATTTCCGTTACAGTATACTTATATCTCCGTTGAAACCACCCGGGGCAGAACTGACCGTAAATGGTCAGGCCACGATGTCCATGTATATTTGATCTTTTATGATATAATAGAATGACAACACGCGACAAGTTCTGCATTCTAGGAAACACTGTTTTCGGGGAAATAACTTCCCAACATAAATCCTTAAATTGATAAAGGTCGACATTTTTTACATTTTGTAAATTGATCCGTGAGAACGATAAATATTCGCCAGGATGTTAAATAATCTGCTTACTGATGTGTATATAAGCTTGACGGAGTTCGCATATACGTAGATCACACCTAATGTATATCACATTTATATATAAACAAACATGGGTTATGTAAAGGTCAATGTCATTACTATCATTAGCCCCAATTAGTAGTCTACAGGTCAAGTTTTGTCCCCAAAGGCGAAGCTGTAGCCGTTTATGCTGATGGTTAATTCTTTAATTTAAGTTTAACAAGTAAATATAGGCCTCTATAACAGTTTACACTTACTTATAAACAGTATTAACGAAGAAACCCGATGTACCTTCGACAATCGCGCGGTGGTAGTCTTAACGAGGTTTCCTCACGATTTTCCACCATATATTTTAACAGGGAACAGTTTAAAATAGACAATCCGTCATCAAATAAGTGGGTACGGCGTTATACCCTAATCAAACAACTAAAAGACAGAAATAACAAACAGTGTTAACAGCGTTTGTGGGTTTAAGTGAAAACATATTTTGTATGTTTATCGAAGACACTTAAGAAAATTTACAGTACTTGGTGCAAGACTTCACATTAGCGGTTAATAATGGAGACAAAGTTACGCGTAAAACCAACTCACTGTCTTCGCCGTCGCCGCTTAGTTTACGTACTATACCTTGAAACGGGCCTAAAAAAGGACTTACAAGGCCACAGCCAGACGTTTATTTGACCACCATTAAAGTCCCGTCTTTGTCGCTTAACTATAGCATTAATTTAACTATACTCGTTGTACTAGCCGCTTATAACTTCAATGAAATTAAGAGGAAAAACTATTTGAATTTCGATAGGTTTAAGACTGGATTCTGTCTGAAGCTTGCGTACAAGAAAAACAAAAATCAATTCTTGGATGCGGACAAATCTTTCTATGCCCAAACACATACATACCAAGTTAATATGAAAAGATCATTAATTAAAGAAAAAACTGGAGGGTTTCCGTTTGCAAAAAAAGAATATGGATTATATTTATACAGAATATAAATATCTCTCAAAATTAATCACACAGACACAGTTTCCGATTGGATCTTGATCTCGAGTTGTTATTGATAACTACAGACATCTCGAGGGAAACCAATGACCATGTACATGGTCAAGAAAATATATGATAAATTTGTAGAAACATGATATTCTTGATCGATTTGGAGTAAGTAAAACCCCAAACAGGTATCTCAAGAAATAAAGATCAACCGAGGAATACGTCAGCTGATTCGGTTAGAGCATAGACCCCAGTTCGAATATCTCATGGTTAAAAGAATGTTTCAAAGTCTATCCAGTACAGGAGAAAAAATTTAAATCCTTGATAAGATTTTGCTGTGCTCAATTATTTCTTCAACATTAATGAAACATTTTTCTGCCACCGAGAAGATTGGTTATTAAATCCACTTGGCGCTTTTCCCAAAATCTTGTCGCTGAAATGTGAAGAGTTTTAAAGCTAGACCACTACAATAAGATCAACAAGAGCCCATTGACCTTGAGTTTTTAATTGGGACCTTTGAATCAAAATAACAGCACATATTTTATGTTCGCATTTAACTCCAAACCTCAAAGAATCACCCCAACGTCTCCGCCCACGACCTTCGCATAGAATACCAATTGAGTATTTATTTTTTAGTTTTTGTTGTGTTGCACACGGGTCACGGGTGGGTCGACAAAAAGCCCGTTGCGGGGTTGTATTAAGACGTGGGGGCGGCGAGTGCGCGCTTTGGAGTCGCCGCGGAAAACACAATATAGTTTCAGAGAGAAAGTGAGGGAAGAATAGCCATTATTATAGGAGAATTACCACCAAAAACCCAGGGAAACGGATCACAATGAGAGAGAAGTGTGAATGGAAAGCGTGTACCTGATGACACCGTGCCCGGATGTAACCGCTCTTACAAGAACAATAACATTGACATGAAGCTTCCTATATAATCTACATATGGTCGTGTTATTTTACCTTACGAACGCCTGCTCTCTTATTCTTCTATTTAAATGAACGGAAACAGTTTCAGTTCCCAATTACACAATACAATACTCTATAGTTTTTTCTCATCCATTTACAATTTATTTCCACAATAAATAACAATGCATGTAATTCGACTGCTGGGTATATGATATATCAGGTGAACAGTGTAATATATGATAAGATTAATATATAAAATAACAGATTGTATAATGTACAAATTTATGAACGTGTGTGCTGCTAGGTACACCTGTGGGCGTCAAACTAATGTGTGTCTCACACAAGGACTGTGTTGGATTGTACAAATATTAAAAACTGTCAAACCCCAGACCCTTGCTGCTGTGGATTATTAAATTAAAAGTCTATATAAATATATATAGTGTAGATATGGAAATATGCACAAGACTCCTCCTGGGAAAGAATCTGTTCATAGGCCTGAAAATAAAGTTAAAGATTCATAATAATAAGTAATAATAATAAGAATTCTAATAATAACAATCCATATCTGAAAGTTCTGGCGGACCAAACAAGAGCATATAGTCTTTAGGATGTATACAAACTACCGGTATATATATGGTCTAAAAAGAGACCTATCGGTAGTGGGCGTTTTATACAGCGATAGTTGAAAAGCAAAATAACAAGGAAATGTCGGTATTTAGTAAAACAAAAACAACTGTTTGGGGCTATGGACTTTTCATTACACATTACATAGAACTTATCTCTCCTCTTCACTCATTAGTTTGCGATTAAAAGAGTTTTGTAAATGAAATTGATGGCCTATAATAAGTATTTTGCGTTATACTGGTTGATCAGATCTAAATAACGTAAATAACTCATAAATATTTGTCATTTATGTACCCGAATCGAAGCTGTAAATATAGTAGTAGCAGAAAGTGTATTAACACAACACTTATGATTGAGAGATATACTGTCCCGGTTAACAAACAACCCATTTGTGGCATTTTCGTTATTTTGGAATAACACTTTCTTAGTTTGAACAGATTCTAGTTCGCATTCACCCATTTGTGGTAAAGCAATGTGTATCAGCGTCTATAACCCTTATTTCTTAAATAAGCTTGTTTTTAATGCAAAACTACTTTCAGGCATATTTTTTAAAAAGCGAAAACTAAAATAATGTTTTGGAACTTCGAAGACAGCTGTCACCGTTTAATCGACATAAAATGTTTGTTTATTCGAAAAGTCCTGAATATATATTCTGACACCTAACGGTTTATCGTCGGCACAGATTTGTCCGAGGAACAATTTGTAACTCTTTTTTTGAAAAAATGAAATATTCGACAGGATCGCTTCGTTTAAAATACATATATGGAACAAATGAAGTGATGGTTCAGATTGAACAGATAACTGAGAACACAGAGAGGGGGGAGAGAGAGAGAGACAGAGGTGGCCAATGCTGAATGACACATCTGTAACCAATAAGACATTAACTTCCGTTTGACAGCAAAGAGAAAACATTGTCCTGAATTTTCCGGTTATTAGGAACTCCAAGAATTTGAGCGATGGAGGATGTGTTTGTAACATTGTGCGCCTCGGTTTAATATTTCAAACAAACACTCAGATATAATGTTAACTGGAGTTTATTACAAGGTGTTTATCCCCACGAAACTTTTGGTAAAACGAATAAAAGTTTATCAGCGGGGTAATTAACCGCTGGCTGTAAAGCTATGTTATAAACACGATTTAACTGTTTATGAAGTCAGGAAAGTTAAGCAGGTTTGTTTTAAATAATCAACTGTGAGCGAGTGGTCAAGTTCCGCTTCATTCTACACAGATCAGTGCGGGTTCCTGAGCATCACAGCAGTCATTTCCTAAATCACATGGAAGATAAATCCGAGTTAATCTTCCATACGCAAGTGAAAATCTTCACACATACTTATACACAAGTTGGTCAGAATTCCTTAATTCTTAAACACTGGCTTTGGAGGTGATTTAAAGGATAACGTCAGCAAGGACGGGAGGAAAGTTCCATGAACAGAATGCATAAAACAGAAAAACTGCGTTTAACGAAGTTTTTAAAAATTGCCCCCTGTCTATGGAGAATGTGGTTTGGAATGAGCTGTCAACTTAAGAAGAATAGCGTTTTTGGAAAAGAGCATTTATCTATAAAGAAAATAATGAAAACGCTTAATATGATTATGTTTTGCTGCCGTTTATTCTTTGTAGTTGTAATCTATCAATGTTTTTATTTCGTTTTAGTTGTACACTCTTGATGAATTAATAAGGTTGTTAAATAATAATAAGAGTATCCACACAACATTATTCAAAAGCGTCCGCCAAACACTGCTTAAAACAACGACCGCTTACTGATGTATGGGTAATACATAATAATAACTGTTTTATTGAACTTGGAAGGACGGTCCAATAACATATGTTCAAAAGTTGAAAAAGTATATATAAAAAAAAACAAAAAAAATAAAAACGTCAAAGAATAACAATGGTTGTCTTAACAGCCAATGTTCATAACGCCATTGGTGATACAGTATGTCTTGTTTTTGTTTTTATCATAAAACGGTTCGAGAGAGTAGGGTTTTGAACAGCTGACCTAGTTGTTAAGTTGGATCGATATGTTGATGTAGAGTGGAGCCACGGATTGGTGACGTCCACACACACATGTTGCTCGTATAGGTTATTATCCCTTTGCCATCGATCGGTGTGTTTATTTCACCTCTCGGGTTACACTGAGCCACCAGCCATGTGGAGGAATTGATACCAGCATATGTACAATACTAGGACGTGGGCCGAATACAACATAAATACTGCTCTTTACTCAATTCTCACGATACCTCTATCGATTTCGAAAATAATTTCAAAAAGATCGACACTGCCAGCTGTTAAGTAAGACGCTATCTAATTATATTGCAGAAAACCTATATTTGCACGGTTAGCCTTCCGTATGTATTTAGTCTTCACATAAACTGTGATATTGATTCTCTTATACCTGAGTTAGTGTAATGTTTGTTTCGTAGTATAATTGGATCGATTGATCCAGACGCAAAGTCAGACAATTAAATGTATGAATATTGTTATTTTACCAACCTCCTCCTAACTCGAGTATGACTTCAAGTTGACTCATAGACAATATAGCCCCCACCAATCAGGTGTTTGAGAAGGATTTCAAACGGACTCATCGTGAAATAGGACTCACCAATTAAATCCAAAATTATGATTTACAGCTGACTCATATCCAATATAGGACCCACCAATCAGATGTTAAATTAGGATTTACAGCTGACTCATATCCAATATAGGACCCACCAATCAGATATTAAATTAGGATTTACAGCGGACTCATATCCAATGCAGGGCACACCAATCAGATGTCATATTCATCCAATATAGGACCCACCAATCAGATGTTAAATTAGGATTTACAGCTGACTCATATCCAATGTAGGGCACACCAATCAGATGTTAAATTATGATTTGAAACTGACTCCTCGTCAATATAGGTTCCCAAAGGTCATTTATGGGTGTGCCTCAGGGGTTATTGTGCACTGAATAACATAATTTCCTAAAGGTCATTTATCGGTGTGCCTCAGAGGATTTAGTGCACTGGATATCGTACTATCCTAAAGGGCATTCATGGGTTTGCCTCAGAAGTTATAGTGACACATTTAAAGTTTCCTAAAGGTTATTTATCAATATACCTCAGAGGTTATGGTGCACTGAATATTGTACTCTCCTAAAAATAATTTGTCTGTGTGCCTAAGAGGCTATAGTGAGCTGAATATCGTACTCCCCTAAATGTCATTTATGGGTGTGCCTCAGAGGTAACAGTGATTCATTTTGCACTGAAAATAAAAGTTTCCTAAAGGTAATTTGTCAATATACCTCAGAGGTTATAATGCACTGAATATTGTGCTCTCCTAAATATCATTTGTCGGTGTGCCTAAGATACTATAGTGACCTGAATGTCGTACTCTCCTTAAGATCATTTGTCGGTGGGCCTCGGATGTTTAGTGCACGGAATATCGTACCCACCTAAAGATCATTTATTGGCGTGGTCGTTTGTCGGTGTGCTTCAGAGGTTTTAGTACACTGAATATCGTACTCCGCTTTAAGTCATATGTCGGTGTGTCTTAGAGGTTATTGTGCACTGAATAGCATACTCACCTAAAAATCATTTATTGGCGTGGTCGTTTGTCGGTGTGCCTCAGAGGTTTTAGTGCACTGAATATCGTACTCTCCTGAAACTCATTTGTCGGTGTGCCTGTGAGTTTATAGGGACCTAAATGTCGTACTCTCCTAAAAGTCATTTGTCAGTGTACCTCAGATGTTTTAGTGCACTGAATGTCGTACTCACCTAAAAGTCATTTTTCGGTGTGCGTCAGAATTTATAGTGACCTGAATGTCGTAACTCCTAAAAGTCATTTGTCGGTGTACAGCAGATGTTTTAGTGCACTGAATGTCGTACTCTCCTAAAGGTCATTTGTTGGGGTACCTCAGATGTTTTAGTGCACTGAATGTCGTACTCTCCTAAAAGTCATTTGTCGGTGTGCCTCAGAGTTTATAGTGACCTGAATGTCGTATTCTCCTAAAGGTCATTTGTCGGTGTACCTCAGATGTTTTAGTGCACTGAATGTCGTACTCTCCTAAAGGTCATTTGTCGGTGTGCCTAAGATGGTTAGTGTATTGAATATAGTACTCTCTTAAATGTTTAAAAGTCTATTGCACTAAGTATGGTACTCACATAAAGGTCATTTGTCAGTGTGCCTCAGATGTTTTAGTGCACTAAATGTAGTACTCTCCTAAAGGTGATTTGTCGGTGTACCTCAGATGTTTTAGTGCACTGAATGTCGTACTCTCCTAAAAGTCATTTGCCCGTGTGCCTAAGATGGTTAGTGTATTGAATATAGTACTCTCTTAAATGTTTAAAAGTTTAGTGCACTAAGTATGGTACTCACATAAAGGTCATTTGTCAGTGTGCCTCAGAGGTTTCAGTGCACTGAATATCGTACTCCCCTATTAAGGGCATTTATCGATGTGCCTCAGAGATTATATACACTGAGTATCGTACTTTCGTAAAGGTCATTTATCTGTGTGCCTCAGAGGTTGTAGTGCACTCATTTTGCACTGAATATAGAAATGTCCTAAAGGTAATTTGTCAATGTACCTCAGAGGTTATAGTGCACTAAATATCGTTCTGTCCTAAAGGTCATTTGTCGGTGTGCCTCAGAGGTTTGAGTGCACTAAATATCGTACTGTCCTAAAAGGTATGCCTCTGATGTTATAGTAAGCTGAATGTCGTTCTGTCCTAAAGGTCACGTGTCGGTGTGCCTCAGAGGTTATAATGCATTGAATATCGTAGTCTATTAAAAGTCATTCATCGGCGTGCCTTAAAGGTTTCAATACATTGAATAAGTACCTCCTTTTATGCGTCAATGATTGGTGTGCGTGATATTTTACACAACCCGTTCACTCGTCTCGGTGTCGTACTGTTTTCGGCACTGATTAGTGGATACCCAGTAGTATAATGTTAATAGACGGCGCGTAAAAAACAGGTCGCAAATGACTTAGCGAGTCATATTTCTCACTACAGGATATAGTGTAGTACTCGAGTCCTATCCCATGTTAAAGGATGTAGTGTATTTACCGAGTCACATAACTCGTTACCGGATGTACAGTGTATATGAATTTACATGCGACTCGTTCGTAGTAGTATATTTGTTGAGTCGAAACCGTTTTATATGCACTGAGTAACTTTTTTCTTCTGAGTCATTGGTGTACATTCTGAGTAATAGGGAAATAAACCAGTGAATTGCGAGTCAGCGGTAACAAATATAATCAGGCGTTTCCCGGCCGTGCAGTAACTCGGGGAACTGGTCTTTTAACAGAAAAAAGTCGGCCTCGATTTACTTATAACAACAGCAGTTTAAAAAAAAATATATATTATAGATAACTTTCTTAGTCGAGTATTACAAATACCGACACGGGCAGGATACAATGTTTCATAATTTCTATGTACAGCCTGTTTCCACTTTATTTTTGTTTACTTCCTCTTTAAGTTCTATCGTTTCCGCTTTAATGAACAGTAGTTACACCAAAAAGTGAACATCAAAGTGAAATACTCTTGAGTAAGTACTTTAACACAAAAGAAATAGAGGGGTCACATTCAAGCATGTTAACGATCAATTCATTCAACATTACACAATATCTATAAAAAAAAAATTAATGAAATAAATAAAATAAGAAAGGAGTTGATTTGCATTCATAGCGTGATTTTTATTATATGTCCATACAAATGATTGTACTTCATAACCATAACTAACAGTGAGTTATGAACAAATGAATGACCGCTTTCGGGCTGAGTAAAACAACAACCCTTATGAGCACCAGCAACACAGGGCCGCATACTGACCCTCAGAGAATTGACAACACATGGCTCATTCATAAACAAAATACCTATTGAGTGTATCATTTATCATAGCATTTAAAAAGTGGAAAAAACATACTGCAAAATGGCAGCTGACAAGAAATTGGATTGGTCAGTAGCATTTATTCTACCAGTTCAATCTACATGGCAAATAAATATCACATTGTCACTTCAAACGCCATTTAATAACATAGGCTGCCATCAAGTTCAGTTTCCATCATGGCGACTGTATAGTGGGTATTGTTCAGTACCACTGTCCGAGAGCCCTCTAGCAAATTTAACCACAAACGTGTAATCTGGCAACGCCACGAGTAGATAAAGCTCAGTATCAATGAGGGAAACACACATATGTTAGATCTCTTATCACAAGATAGAGGGGATCACGAGGTAATGGTTCAATCAAGTGACCTCCCAAAGACTAACCCGTACGACGACAAGTTCTTCAACTTTTTCAATATTCAGTCACAAACAGAAACGATAAGTATGCTCTTCGTTCTGAGGCGATTGTACGTTTGAGATTTCTCAAAAGACACCTATCATTAAAGATTGTTGATCTGTCTTATACTGATAATACTAACGAAGTCAACATAACAATATAAGGTGTATTTTTTAATGAACACCAAAGTTCGCGTCTTGGCAAAACTTTCTTCTATAGTCTGAATAACAACCGGCCACTGGTAACCAGCTAAACGTGTCGAAGGCACCACTTGTCACGTCTCATTTCTCTAACTTCTCCCATCTTTTCTGTTCTTGAGCAAACTTGCCTCAGTTTGTTTCCACAGACCTCAATGTAAGCGGGAGGCAGATCTGGGAGACATTAACGTCATATCCGGAGGGGGACCCAGAAGCACCAGAGACTGTCCTTCCTCGGCATGGACTTGGTAGGCCGGGACGACCTCGAATTTTTTTACCACAGCCTGTTTAGAGCTGGGCGGTGTGGGCTTCAAACCATACTCTATTTACTTTTGGGTTCGTGTCTTTTCATATGCAGGGCCAGATGATCAGAACGGGCGAAGCATCTCTCACAAACTTTACATTTAAACGGTTTGGCCCCAGTATGTTTCCGTATATGTCTGGTTAGTTCATCGGAACGAGCAAACCGCCACTGACAGGTGGGGAAATGACACTTATATGGTTTCTCACCTGAAATGAAAAAAGGATAAATTAAGTTATTGCTTCACGGTTTTTCTTTGCATTATATAACAGGTTTAACAAGCAGATCTAATCTTGTATTACTTCAAAGAGATTCCAACAAGTTCTTTCTTCACCGCTTTTTATACCAAGCAAACAGATGTATTTTCAGACTTGACAAGGATTCATTTATTCTCCACAAAGAACAGAAGCTGTGGTAATGTCACATTGAGTAGGTGATGACAAAGAAAAAAAACACAACTTTGTATTGTAAATTGCGCATAACATTTTTCAAATGTGCTATCACGCATATCAATCTGAGCATCGGTATAATATGCATGTACTAATTCTAGTCCGTGGGTACATGTGCCAATTAGTGAGCTATTAGGCTTGTAAAACAATAAACTATAATTGTTCTATAGGAATCTGTGTGGAATGTTAATGTGGTGCTGAGGGGTTTTCGACAGTCCCAAAAGGACAATTATCAATGGCTATTATCAATTTAACCCAAATCTTACCTGTGTGTATTCTTTGGTGAGCCTTCAAATGGGAGCTTTTTGTGTACGCCTTTCGACACCCTAAAACAGACAACAAAATAAAATACTTATAAAGCTGTTCGAAAAAGTGTGTTCGAAAAAACATATCACACAACAATAAACAACACCGTGTATGATTCAAAGGTCGGGCTTTTCAACAGTTGATTTATATTACATTATTTGTGAAGATTTGTTATAACATTACCCAACCAAATATATGTACATGGTGCTCTAAATCAGCGACGGGCATTAATATGACAAAAGTTTCCCCTCCCACTTGTGAAATGTAGAGCAGTGACGGAATCTCATGATCACGTTATCCAACAAGGTCAAATTATTGTTTGTTGCCAGAGCGGAAAACAACTCAAGGTTGGTGTTTACAATATTTCCCACTTCTAGCTCTTTCAGTGCGCACTATAATGCCTGAATACAGGCAGACATCGATCGCCTGGTTTAGTGAATGACGTATTCTTTAACAGAGCAGCTAGGCAAGCAGTCTAAACGATCAGTACCACTATAACACGGGAAAGCATAACATAATATCATTAGCATAATGTATGGGTGACGCACTTCTCGTCAAAACTACGCTGTATTTGTTCGAGGTTTACGTTTGTTTTTGCATGTATGTTGCCGAGTAGAGTGGAAGATTGTCGGCCTATGGAAGCAGGTCACTGGCCTAGTTAGCACCTGTTTACTTCACAAAGCAACACGACACTGATCGAATTTTACCATATACCTGTAATTACTTGTTTACTACTGTATGGTGAACGTTGTACATGTCGCTGATTTAGGTGCGAATATAAGACGGAAAACATACGGATGAATATCCTCTGTCACAATTGCGTAATATCACTGATTAACGTGTTTGCATAACTGAAGAAGCGTATAAGATATGTAGGGTGATAATAATATGTTCATGAAGTAAAACTCACCTGGAAAATCACAGAAATGGACACGTCTTTTTTCCAACTCTGGGTTATTTTTTCTGTTATATTTGATTGTTGAACATCCTGGGTGTGTATTAGGTGCTTTCTGTGACTTGAGGCCGAGCACTGGGACGGATAGACTCACATTGAGCGGGGAAAGACTAGTCATGGGGATACAGTTCATAGAGGCTGGGTTTAGTTGTCTAGCTAGTCCTGGATAAGGGGGTGGTGGTGTTTTATGGACCGCATCCTGACTTGGGCTGCCTGGCTGAGAACTGGGTGGAGTTGGTGGCATGAGTATCCCGTCCACAGGTACTAAGTGAGGAGGTGTCTGTCCACCGTATGGGCTGTTGGCTGGGGATTTGTGATATTGAGGCTGCATGTAATGAATCGGAGACATAGTGTTTATTAAACTATGATTATGATGAGATAAATGAAGTTGTTGTAGAGTTTTAGGACAGTCCATCCGCTGAGACCCACATAATAAGTCCGAGGGTTCTCGTTTCACATGTAAATCATATTTTCCACAGGGTTTAAGATTTTCAAATTGACATGAAGGTTTTTGGTCACTTTCCATAGGTTCTTCTTTAACTCTGTTACGACCTAAAGCCGCTGTATCTATTGTCCTGTCACCGTTTTCTTCTTGAACATTGCAGAATTCCACCATATTGATAGAGGCACGGAGATCCTCCCAAATTGAATCTGAAACTTTTCGACTTTGCTCCTGGAGCTCCGTTTCAGATTGAGGTACTATACTCTCCAAAGCGTCCACTAGAAATGTTGCAGTTAAATCAAAACTCTCGCGGCCATGCAGTTCAGATTTGATCCATTCCGCCGGCGTGGTAGTACTTTTTGATTTTTCACTGTTTTCTAATGCGATATTTTCCGTTAAATCCATTACGACTGTGGCGCTGACTGGACGTTTACTGCTGTAAATGCCTGCACGGAAATGAGTAGTGTCCAAAGCCCTTCTTTTTGTCTCCTTTATATCATCTTTACAATCAAACAAAATATCATCTACTACTGAGGCACTTGTACGGCGCCTTTTCTGGTCCACGGCTGGTGGAGTTGGTGGTTCCGTTATAGCCAGGTATTTATCCAGCTCTGACTTGACCTGCACAACAGAAAAGAGAATATAATAGAATCTTTGTTAATTTGGCCCGATAAGGACTTAGTTGGAATTTCTTTGAGCTGTTATGGCCAGAGAAGCACTTCAAAGCTTGGGTTTTCTGGTGAGCTATATAGCCTCACACTCATTAAGCCCACTACACACAGCAAGTACACGGCACACATACACCGCCATTCTCTAAAGCTTCAAGCAGAAAAACAATTTCGTCTCTGGCTTCCTTCACACTCTCTTCAGACTGATTAACTAAGGTTTACTTGAACACAACTTCTCTGCTGGTCACGTCTGCCATGCACAGACGTCAAACTTTTCGGTTTCCTTCTAAAACTTGTCTGACTATGACCATACGGTGTTAACTACTTCTCCTACTTGTATAACCTTTAAGCCTTATGCTAATGAATAGTGGTTTAAGTTTGGAATTAAATAAAACTACGACCAGTCATCTTCCCAGCCCAGAACACGAAACAGTGTTTATAACATTGAACTGGGAACGGAAACATTTAGTTATACCAAGCCAATTATTTCCTACGATTCCAATAAAATAAAGAAGTAGACGCAATTTGAACTACTTGTTTCATAAGTGTTTCCGTGCTCTCTTGTGATACAATTGAAAATAAGAGTTAACTGCCAATTTTTAACCGTGGGAAACTTGAACTATCAAACTTCTGTCGATATGCAATGGTTTTTAGTTCTTGCTACAAAAACACATCGCAGTAATTTTACATCGATATGCGTATATTAGTAAAGGATACCTGGTTTCTATTGGATGACTCTAAAGTCCAAAAATACCTGATGACTGAATGGTGTCAAAGAGTGTGAGTAAGGCTGATGAGACAGGGGTCAAATGATTCCACGAACTCTCAGACATTACCATCTACCAAAACACTGAGTCATGACTCTTACAATTGCGCACATTATTTATCTCAGAGGGATATCAATCTTATTATACTAGTCACTGTGAGTGGAGGTATGCTTAGTCAACCGGGAACATTCCATTTCACCGATGTGTCGTAAAGGACCTTGTAACTAATGAGCCAAATCGCTTTTCGACTTTGGACTAGTACTATGGTGTATACCGCCCACTCACTAAACGGCCGACAATTCGATCAGGGGTCACTCGGTACAGTTTCTGCCACCATTCAACAGACTGCGATGATAACGTGCCCACACTGAGCATGGAAGTCAACGAGGCCCTGCTGCTGTAGTCTTCCGGGAACCTCTAGTTCCGGTCTTTTTTTTATTAAGCCAGAGCAGTTTCTACATTCATATGAGAACTAGTTTGAAGATTCGGTTCCACAGCCATCGTCCAACACACATGATTACACTGAGATCCCCACGGACTTTATGTTCACTATCAACGTAGTAGGCTTAATGCACTTTGGCTGCTTATGAGTTGATCGTTAAGTCAATCAATATAAGTTAAACATATGGCTTCTTATCGAATCCAATATCTGACAAACTATTTTCAATGCAAGCCAAATGA
This sequence comes from Mopalia muscosa, assembly GCA_031763545.1. Classification (NCBI taxonomy): domain Eukaryota; kingdom Metazoa; phylum Mollusca; class Polyplacophora; order Chitonida; family Mopaliidae; genus Mopalia; species Mopalia muscosa. Next base: position 19,357 of record JARFOD010072795.1, read on the forward strand.
TACACCAACAATAAATCAATATTTCATATTAAAGAAAAAAAAAAAAATTCTTAATTAAAAAAATAAAATAAAAAAATCGTGGTATACTTACTTGCCAAGATGAGAATTGTGGTAAATTATCCGAGGTGGGAACGAGAAAACAGTCGTCTTGGTCTGGTACTATTTGATCCTCTGTTATTCCGCTAACAGAACTTAAACACACTGCTTCAGCCATCACACTATAAAACAATACGTTCCTAGTTAGACCCTGTAGCCAACCGAACTTTTCAAACTCTATACCTATGTAGTCTGTAATGCGCGTTGACTCGTGTATTTCTGTGTTATGAATGAAGAAGCGAGACAAGCTTATATATATATGCTATATAGCTGGCCAATAAAATTGCAAAGCTCCGCCTTCAGCCCATATATGGCACAAACTAGAAATGCCTTCGGCTGAGCTGACCTAATTTCTGAGAGCGCAACCGATCTGTCGCAATATTTCAAATTTTCCGTGAGTAACAGAGCATCTGATTGATAATTCATAGCGTAAATATTATCCTGAAGATCTAGGCAGACTCTGATCGGCAAATTTAAATGAAATTTCGTGAAATTGGAGACTATCTAGAATGTTCTATGTGTAAAGAAAAAAATGTCTGTAGTATGTTTGTATGAAGTCAATGGCAATGCGTGACGTCAGACATTTCTGTTTACTTGTACGTCACATATTCAGTAAACGTCATTGCTACAAAGCCAACATGCTGTATACACAATTCTATATAAATAGACTGCACAAATCTGCAGGAAAAGAAATACGTCGTTTTAAATCGTCAAATAAAACTGAATCGGGAACCAAACAACAATAACTGATGATATTTAACCAACTTTGGTGTTCACTATCTCTTATATATGACCTGCTTCCATTTTGACAATCATTTGGTTATTATTTTTCGGACCACTGGGTACACTGAAATGAAGTTAAAGATAAGTAGAAAAGATTATTGATTTTATTGTATGGAAAGAAATTGATAAATAGTTTGTCACCATAAATGAATTAAATAAAGTGTCTTACTGATAGTTAAAGATCCTATGTGATTATTAGGCATTTAAAGGAAAACAATTCTAATAAATTGCTGACTAGAACAAAGCTTTTGAGGATTAATAATTAAACTGTTGTTTTTACACATATTGTGTGATATGCTTTAGTCCTTGTATCATACCGAATAACGGAGATACCGGAAATACCAAATAATCAGTAAAAATAAATATATAAAAATAGTCCAAAAGTGCTATAATATTTAGCGAGTACCTGTCATTCAAATATACTTATTTAATTCCCCCTTCCCCAAAACCAATTTAAAATGGACAAAATACCAAGTTGAAACGAACTTCTCTACAACTATTATACCTGCGTGTTTAATTAGTTATAAGGGGCACCTCACGTTTTCTAACATCTTCACATATTAATAGACAATTTAAGAACAGACCAAGATAGACTAATGTCACACTAGTAATTGAAAGGTGTTATCAAATCATCTCGATTTATCTAGTCAGGCATTTTCCATATACCTACCATACGGCTATGTAGTTAACACGTGATCATTTAGAGCACAGGTGTTGAAAGTCGTGTTCTCCCTATACCGACTCCCTGGACAATCACTATTCCAGATGGTCACGCGCTCACACATGATCTCCATTAAATCACACCATTATATTTCTTTTCCATAAAATCGTAAATGAGTCATTTTCTTTTTATTAAAAACCACAAGGATATATAGTAATGCAAGAGACGAACGTATATGTGGTTGTGAGCATGTCTCAATCTTCTATATTCTGATTATAAACCACACTATGTGTAAATGGTTGTAAATAACTGTAACACCTATACAGATTACACCATCTCGTCTTTTATAGATTTTGTCATATAATTAGACATATTTTTATATTTTATTTAAAGTTCAAAAGATTATACAAAAAATATACCTGAACACAGACCTTATGAATGATAATTTTTGTGTCTTTTAGAAAGTGAAGATAAACAATACTTTCCTCTTTTTGAGATAGCACTTTCTTAGTTTGAACATATTCTAATTCAGAAAAACCTTTATGAAGTCATAAAGACTTCATATACTACGCTAGTTTCTTCTCTATAGACTTGTATATAAATACATATTTGTTTCAAGTCTTACGGTCGTGAAGATTATCGTGTTCTAAATGAACAATTTGGGAGTGTAACGCGAAGAAACCTTTGCCGGGGATTGAGTTCATATATAGCTTCTTTT